>JAOTRR010000032.1:10480167-10495009 GCA_028570945.1 Gogo arcuatus
ATTTTGTGTGATATATTATGTGGAATATCCCATGCAAGTACTGAAACATACAAAAATGTGCTTAAAACAAAGATAACTAGACTATATAATGGTGTTAACTGTGTGCATTTCCTTATGGCCAAGTGTGACATCTCAATGGTTCGTGCCTAATGAAGAGTTTCTAAATGTCTTAATTTATCAAAGAGTACATATGACTGAAAGTAAATTGATACATTTTATATTACCTGACATAACAATTGTAAAACTATGTTAATACTGTGTAACAATGAATTATGAGCACCTTTGTCCTGCAACCGTTATTTTGGTACCCTAAGTGAATTTCAGCCGTTATAGATTACCGAGTGAGGAAACAAAAAAAAAAAATCAATCATGTTTAAATTTGTGTATTTTTTTGAAGGAAAAAAAAAAAAAAAAAGCTTTGTACAACTAAAAAAACAAAATCCACAGGCAGAAATAATGAGTTAAATCATCCTTTTCCTGAAAAACAAAAACAAAAATGAAAGACAACAATGAACACAAGCAACTCCTACAAGAAGGTTTTAATACCACCATATACAGGAGTTGAGGAATTTAGACTGTACAATGAGTTTCTGGTGTCAAAATTAGGGATGGGCATTTCAAGCAAAAAAAAAATACTACGATATTCACTATCAAACAATTCACAAAATCAACCTGCCAACAACCCCCCCAACTATACATAAACAGAGAGAGAGAACGAGTTAATTTACCATCCCATGGTAGTAGCGCGTTCTTTTGTCGCTCAATGGCAGAGCTTTTAGGTGCATTACCGCCACCTTCTGGCAATAGGAACAGGTTACTTACTACCAGGTGCCAGTAAAAACAAGGGAAAATATATTTAAGACAATAGCGACAAACTAGTCAATTTTTTTCTTATAATTTAAAACCCCGGAAAGTCTGCTGGCGGGCCGTCGGCACAGCATGTAGCTTGTTGGCAAAACTACACAAATGCTAGGTTAAGTAGGTACTCGTGACATATCCATGGAAAGCCAAGATTCTTTCAACTGATGCAAACCATGTCTTGACAGTCACAACAGCAGGTACAACCAATGCCTCAGTCAGATGACCAACTAACAAACATAGTAAATCATAGTAATCCAATGATCGATAACATTCAGATAAAAACGATCGTTACATTAGGAAAGGTGCAGAAAATCCAATTCAGTAAAATATTTAGTCCAAAACACATTATTACATCAATAAATACCCACGGACTGCTACTGCATCATTTCAAACTAACCAGCAGACACGCCTAATCCTTCACGTATTCTTGGTCATAGCACCAGCTCGCATGTAAACAAATGTCATATCTTGGTATCAAAATGGCAGCTGAACTCTGACCTTTCACTTGACCCAATAGGAGCTTCCATGTCCTGTCAACAGCCTAAAATAACCAAGAGAGTCCGCACTGAAAAGAAGTGCCTGTCCCTCTTCTTTCATGTAAAGACCGAGCCAATTGCAACCAATTTTGGTGATGACTGGCACTTTGTCTAAATCAATGAAATGAAAGGATATGCAGCTTCAACCAAAGAATATAAATTGCTTCAACTACGAAGTACAAGAATTGTTTGCAAAGCATGCACAAAGCAGCATGTGTGGTTTTGAGTTTAGGATATAAATTCAACTGGTATATAAATGGCTAATGAGTGCCACCATCAGGCAACAGAAAGAGGGGCTTTTTCTACTCATCTCGGCTATATTGCTCCTAGGTGCAGGGCCTCCCTTGTACACCAGGTGTCAAAAGGGCTCTATGCTTCCATAAGCATTATTAATTATATAACAGATATAAACTTAGATATAGGCAATATATCACACACAATATATTATTTGACATATGCACAAAGTTTAGTTTCAAGAATGGAGAATAAATGTTTGTGCTAGTTACTCTGCGTCAGCAATACTGATAGTGAATCTGCATATGTGATAGGATACCTTAAGTGTCTCATTTCGTTAGAGACCAAAATTCAAAACAAATCGCATTTTTATCCTAGGTATGTAACCATCTGTTACCAAGGGTCCTTTGTAGTCTCCAAATGGCCATTTTTGGAAAACACCTAGAGATAGCCTTTGTAAAATTTGTAAAATATTCATATTTTGCTGTACTGTTATAAAATTTGACCTTGGAGGAGGTAAGGCTTCATGATGTGGTCCCATTGTGTTTTCCAGCTTATATGTCCCAGCTATATGGTCATCTGCAGGCATCGGTTTGCAAAAAATATTCAGACGGAAAGAAAACCTACCTAATTCAGTGTGTTCAAAATTCTACTCCTCAACGCCAGTAGCACTTACAGTGATTCTGACTGTTGTCGGGGGAGGGACACCCCTTCAGAGCGTTACCTTGCAGAAAAGGCCAAAACCATGCTTGTCCTCCAAATGATTCAAGAACAGCTTTCAGTTTATTTTAGGTATGTCTTAGATAGGAGTTTTAGGCTAATTTTACAGGACTGTTAAGTGGTGAAAGACTATTCATAAATTCGAAAATAATGACCCATCCCTAGTCAAAATGTCTGTGGGTGAGTTCACTGAATGCTTCAGTAGATATGCTTTAAAATAATGTTTTAAAAATATTAGTGTTTGAAAAAAGACCCATTAGAGGGAAGAAAGGCCAAAGATACATGATCAGAAACAGGTGGAGAAATTGTGCTGTGCAGAATCCATGAGCAGAACCGGAAATCATTTACATCAGCCTATGTACCATCATTAAAGATAGGGAAAACCACATCGGTCTCTAATGAAGTGAATATTGTTACCTCGTTGGTGACCTTGGCACCAAAGAGCCAGCCTGCACCCCTCGGACTGATAGCCCAAGTGTCAACATCCTCTGGATCAGACCAGACGAGGTCACAAAATGCCCCCTTGTGGGGGATTTCCTGGTTCCGCTCAATGGTGCGAATCTGGTCCAGAGTCTTGATGTCAGGTGAAAGTCCACCATGCACACAAAGGATCTGCTCATCTATCAACTGTGAATTAAGTACACAATCATCAATACAACACATTGATAATTTGTTCAGTGGGGTGGGGAAATATATGCATATCCAATATGACAGCCACACTAAACTTGGAAGCCCATCTTCACTCATTTCAAATGACCATTTGTAGTTTCTCTTGGGATTCATTTTACATTACAAACAAGGAAAGAAAGGACTGATGAGCTCATTGTTGGCAAATAAACCAGCAGAAACAGACAGAATACATAGAATATTTTAAAAATCTGAAAAATCAGGACCACTTTCACAAGTTTTGGAATCTACAGCAGTTTGTCTGCACTGACTGGTGCAGGAGGAAAGGAAAACAGTGTTCTAATAACTTTGTAATTAGATTCATGGGAAGAAGAAAATACACCCTATTTTAATTCTATATTTTTATGTAGAATAATATGCCTAAATAATAATTATTTTTTCATCCACATCAACTTCTATTAACAAACATAACCTCAGGCGACAAAAGAAAAAACAGATCTCAATATGTAGTCATTTTGTCCCAAAAAGTAAACCAACATTCAGAAACCAAGTGGGAAAAATGAGTACAGCCTAATAATTCAGTAACTTGTAGTAATTTTGGCCCACTCTTCTTTACAACAAGGCTTCAGTTCATTGATATTTGGGGGCATTTGTTTATACACAGCTCTCTTAAGATCCCAAAACAGCATCTTAATGGGGCTGAGGTCTGGACTTTGAACCAGTCATTTCAACACCTTGATTTTTTTTAAAGCCATTCATATGTCGATTTGCTGGTGTGCTTGGGATCACGGTTTGTTACATGACCCAATGCTGACCTAGCATAAACTGCTGGACAGATGGCCTCACATTTGTCTGAAGAATATTTTGGTATAAAATGGAGTTCATTGTTCTCAGTGACCCAGGTCCTGTGGCTGCTAAAAAAAGCCAAAAATCAATCATCACCCCACCACCAGCATGCTTGACAGTTGGTATGGGGTGTTTGTGGTGGTTTGGTTTTTGCCAAACATGGTGCTGTGCACGATGACCAAACATCTCCACTTTGATCTCATCAGTCCAAAGGATATTGTTCCACAACATTTGTAGTTTCTTCTGATGCAAATGTTGCAAATCTAAATTATGCTGCCATATTCTTTTTGGAGAGAGGGGGCTTTTTTCCCCAGCCACCCTTCCATGAAAGCTATACTTGTTCAGTCTATTTCTGATTGTGCTGTCTTGAACATAAACATTTAATGTACTTACAGAGACCTGTAGGTCACATGATGGAAAGAAAACCCCAAGAGCCACATCTCTGAGCATTAAACAGTCTGACCTCGGACTGAATTTGCTGGAACACCTACTCCTGGGAAGACTGGCAACTGTCTTGAAGGCTCTCCATTTGTAAATAATCCTTCTCACTGTAGAATGATGAATTTCAAATTGTTTGCAGATGGCCTTTTAACCCTTCCCAGATTGATGAACAGCAACAACTGCTTCTCTGATGTTGTGGCTGATGTCCTTTCTTCGACATGATAAACACACGAGTGCTCCAGAGCACCAAACTGCCAAATGTGTTACTTTTATAGAGGTAGTCACACATCTTGATTAATTTCATTTCATTAGTAATACCCAGCTCCAAATTACTCTCCCAATAATTGTGAAAGTAGGAAGGGTGTACTTATTTTATTCCCCCCACCTGGTTTCTGAATGTAGGTTTACTTTCTGGGGAAAAAAATGACTACATATTGAACTCCGCTGTAGTTTTTGTTGTCACCTGAGGTTCTTTGTTTATAGGGTTTTAGGACCACACGATTGTTACTTTTACATTGCTGATTGACTATACAGCTCGAAAACATTGAGTCTTTTTTTTTTTTTTTACATTTCAGCATATCAAGTGTGTGGTTAATAATGATAATTAGTGGCGAACTCAAGATACGAGCAGTAGGATGGTGTGTAGACAGAGTAGACCCATTTTCTCACAAAAATATAACCAAGAGCTGTCTATCATGTGACTTTGTCACCATTTGTTTCCGAAACAAGTAAAAAGAGGAATAAGAAAAAATTGTGAAGGAACAAAAGGAAGATCCAAGCAGTGAGGATTTTCTGTTCTGCAAAGAAAATTGGTGGTATCATGCAAAAAAGTAGCTATTTTTATACTGTATGCCACCAGCAATTCTGTTTATTTCTACTGTTCCTAACAAGGGCAGCACTGTGGTGCAGTGGTTAGCAATGTTGCCTCACCCAGGGCATAACCTGCCTCTCACCCAAAGTCAGGTGGGATTGGCTCCAGCTAACCCGCAACCCGCAATGGTTAAGCGTTATAAAAAAATGAATTAATGAATGTTCCTAACAAACATTTCTCTCATTGCTTTCTCAGTGTAATTCTTGCCAATTGTCATAGAGGGGCTCAGACTACACAAGTCATCAAAAAACCATCACTGAATTGTTTACACTACACAAGCTGTCACAGAAATTAGTGTCTGCCAAAATTAGTCAGTGACTGGGAAATTGTGTCGTGTGCACCAAATTGTGTCGTGTGCACTGGTGTGTACTCTCTTACTGTGTAGCAGACTTTCTCTACCCTGTTTAACGTATAGATTTATTCATACACAAGTTATCTTTTAATACCTTTTCATACTGATTGCAACATTTGGTTATTGTGTTCTGTTATACTCTGTGGGTGTTTTATTAAACTGTGGCAGTGAAGAAAATTAAAATGTCATGAGTAACACCATGGGTTTACCATTTTCTACAGCAAGGCATATTACATCACTACACATAGCAATATAACTGCAATACACCACTTTTGTCAATATTGTGCAGTGAATTGTCAACTACTAAAATAAAAAATAAATTTAAAAAAAAGACAAAAGCATACCCTTATGTAACTTCTATTCTCTTAAGCCAGACTTAGCTTCACTACATGGTCTGGTACTTTTAGTCATTAAAACATGGCCTACTTTCACATAGAGGCGT
Organism: Gogo arcuatus; assembly: GCA_028570945.1. Taxonomy (NCBI): domain Eukaryota; kingdom Metazoa; phylum Chordata; class Actinopteri; order Siluriformes; family Anchariidae; genus Gogo; species Gogo arcuatus. The sequence continues at coordinate 10,486,098 of JAOTRR010000032.1, forward strand.
TTGACATGCAAACGACCAACCATGTTTACCATCAGCCTACTGTAAGTGAAAAAACTTTTTAATAATGAAATACACTTTAGAGTTCTATCATTACAAATTTAAGATTTAAAACAAATTTTACAATAGCCAGTTAATTACAGTCAACAAAACAATACAATCAGGGTAAACATTGTACTTACCGCAGCAACAGTCAGCATGTCAAACACTTTAGTGCAGTATCGCCAAGCATTGGCATTTCCATACTTAGTTTGGCACTCATCTGTGGAAAGAAAAAAGTAAATAATGGAGAATGTAATGACTATGAAGGATTACATAGTGTGTATTTATGATGATTTTTATAACACTCACCATAAAAGCCATACACTTGTGTAATCTGCCTACTTTCATGATTCCCACGCAGCAGTGTGATGCGGTCTGGCCACTTCGCTTTAAGTGCTAGCAAGTATGTGAACGTCTCTAAACTGTAATACCCTCTGTCAACAAAATCACCCTGAGAAAGGAAAGATCCATACTATATCCATAAAGATCCATATATAATCTCATAATCTATCTCAGATATTATATATACACACAGAGTGACCCAAAAGTCCCCATGCATAGAAGAAATTAACAGTTTTTCGCGAAATGTAACTTTATTTACAAAACATCCTCTACATGATTGCTATTGCTTTGTAAATACACATGGAGTCATCTCTCCCATTCATGATGAACTCGTACTATCACACATGGTGTTATGCGTGTACTGCACTTAGAATACGTTCTTTAAATGATCTGTGCTAGAGCCTTGGGAATTATTTCAATATATTCTTCTTTTGTCAAAGGCATTCTTAAAGGCTATCTAAAAAATATAAACCAAGTATGAACAATTTTGGAAGACATTTTGCTAAAAATTTATAATTTCCCCTATGTATGGAGACTGTTGGAGACCCTGTACAATAATCTTATAGAACAATCTACCCATGCACAATAGGGTGTACATAACTAAAGTGACACAGAAACTAGAGAATATTTAACAATATAAAATCAGCACAGCACATTTATCAAATCATTTCATGCATCCAATAATCCACTGCACCATATTTTCCAGACAATAAGTCACAATGGAGTTCAAGATACACCTTACTCATCTTAGTTCATATATTGTTTTGTTTTTGAAGTCAAAATGAATACCATCTTTCCATTCAGAAAAATGTTCACATTAAAATAGCATGAATTTTGAGAGCTTTCTGGCTTTCCGATTTCTCCAACCAAACCTGCAAGTGAGGCAACTGGCATGATTTTCAGTGTCCACCATGTTTTTCTTTGTGTGTTGGGCTGTATCACTCCATCCTAGCGAAGATTTTTTTTTTTCTATTACAACACGGTCCACTGTGTTTTATTCCTTACTTGTATATGAGCTGATATTTCTGGAATTGCATTGGCACAATTAAGTGCATAATGTTCGTGAGCAGAACATTATCGGCATGCAGCCTACTGCAGCTATGTTTCGCGGTTACTTCATGCAACACACTATGTTAAAAAAGTAAATGGTCCATGAGATTCATTATTCATGTTGTTAAATATAAATGCAATACTTATTTCCCTTAATATAACTACCCAGAAGCATGCTAGCTTTGTGCTATTTTCCGCACTGTTCCCATTAGATACAATACCAAAAGCTTTAGAACATATAGCACTCAAACCAATCCATCAGGCTTGGACAGAGTTTGATCTTAAAACACACATGAATGCTTTAAAATTCAAACTCTACACTTTGTCTCTGCTCCTATCAAACTCGTTCATCTTCATTTTTTTTTAGAGAACTGTTTAAACACTGTTTTGTGTGTTGTAACTTACTGGTTCTTTATATTATCCACCCATTATCTATGGATACCACTTATTCACCAGGACCACGGGGAAAGCTGGAGCCAATCCCAGCTGACTTTGTGCTAAGACAAACAAAACAACCATTCACACTCACATTCATACCTATGGGGAAATTGGAGTAGCCAGGTGACCTAATCTGCATGTCTTTGGACTGTGGGAGGAAACCAGAGCACATGGAAGAAACCCACGCAGGAACTGGGAGAACATGCAAACTCCGCACAGAAAGGCCCCAGTCAGCTGCGAGGTTCAAACCCAGAGCCTTCTTGCTGTGAGGTGACAGTGCTAACCACCGCACAATTGTGCCACCTCTTTATACAATCCTCAATCAAAATGTTGGAGAGTCACTGTCTTCTCCTCTGACTACACAATTGATTCACGGTGTATCAAAACACAAAGCCACACAGTAGACATAACAGACCTTACTCAGACCACCTCCCACGATGGTCTGAGTTCAGTTATCTTTTTGGGAGTCTGATTTCATTTGGAGCATTCACATATGGCCCAGATTGAGAGGGGAAAAAGCAAAGATTTGTCAAAACTCAAATTGGCTGAAATAAGCCAGATGTGGAAAAGTCCAGTGGCGGTCAAGCATCAGCACAAGTCAGCATGACTGTCTACAAGCTTGATCATTGTCCTTTCTTTTTATGTTTCAGTTTTAATGTTTTCATTTGTTATTAAAATGCAAACAAAGATGGCACATCATAGTATGTTACTGCATCTAGAACTTCCACAAAAAAAAAAAAAAAGTTCAATAGTCTGGAAAATACAGTAACTGATTACGGGATGTGAACACTTATTCTCAAATACCAATATAACTCCTCATGCAGTAGTGACTACTAAAGTCATGCACGCCTATTATTTCCGTTGCAATCATACCATGAAAATGTAGTTTGTGTCTGGTACTTGTCCTCCAGTTCTGAAAAGTTCACACAAGTCATAAAACTAGGGGTGCAGAGAAGGGAGAGAGTTCACCATGAGTATCACTGAAAATCACAAACAAATAGGCATAACAAAAACCTAAGCAGGATGTAATACAATATATTTATTGTTGGTCACCTGTCCATGGATGTCACCACAAACAGTAACTGGACTGGATACTGGCTGTACATTTGATTCCTCTAGTAGTAGGTCACATACATAATCACATAATCTCTGTAAAGGCAAATAAAAAATTATGGTTAATTTAGAAATGTGTATAAACTGATGGCGAAAACTGGCATTCTGGTGGGCATTACACTCAGCACTAATGCAAAGTTTGGTTTGCTTGAAAGATTACTTGCAAATATTTTTATATTGTTATAAAATATAAATATATTTTATATTATTAAATATTTTATATTTGCAAATATAAATATCATTAATCTTCAGTAACTACTTGTTTACATTCAAGCAACTTAACATACAAATTGTTATAAAAAGTGAATTACATATCTTCAAGTGATGCATCTCTTCAAATAATAACAAACTTAATTGTAATTATAATGAAAAAACATTTTGAAATTACAATGAGAGTTACAAACTTATTACTATTCTTTCAGTGGTGTGTACTTAATTTGCTTTTGGGTGAAACCATCTCAAACCACAAGATTTTATAAATGTTCCTGACTGACCATCTAAGACTTGCTTCATACTTTCTGGAAATAATGTCACTATTCACAATAAATAATGTGCACAATTTCACACTATTGCACAATGCCACATCCAGTTCACCGACCAGACAAATTTCTCCCCCATACGCGCGCACACACAGTGCAATATGAACAAACAATATCGGTAATGTCTATTAAATTATACTTTTTCCTCGTTGATGTCACACTAACACGATCTGGTTTTTAATAGTACTGTATCCTTTTAGCTTACCTTACAACAATATATTTTTTTTAATTACAGCAATCTACAACTATCAATAAACTGGAAGTTTATGGTATTACGGATTTTAAAATGCAAGCCAGTAATACCCGCGATGCAATATGTTGGGGTAGCAGACAATCCTATTATGGCCAGTATGCCAACAATGTACTGTAGTGCCGATGCTATGTCTCTAAAACAGTCTTTTTATTTAACTGTAATTATCTCCCACATCCAAGTTCCATGCTATACTATGTATTGTTAAACAGTAATATCTCAATTTTGCAATACGTAGTGACACTTACCCAAAACAAAGGTTAAAACAGCTAAATAAAAATGTAAGTTTATAGTACTCCTCTTCTGGCCCAAGTTTTCAAACAGTTTTCAAAACAGCAAGTGTGAACCCATGGATACCCATATCTGAGTGGCTTAAAATTACAGGAGGTATGTAGTAACAAACACATTAAAAAATGGCTAAAACATCAAGTAAGGTAATATTTTTTAATTCGAACTCAAAGATGGTTGTGTGCTTAATGGGTACGTGAGCTTAATAGGTACATTTACCCAACCACCCAGTGAAAGCATGTTTTAATTTAGGCACAAACAATTTTTAAACCTACCTGGCTCAGTAAATCAGGGGCACTTCAGCTTTTTTAAAGCAGGAGTGCACGCAAGTGCATCTTTAGCCATTTTTACACAGATATTCCGTAATAACAGAGTAAAGAAGGCACCTCAATATTGTGGCTTTAGTGATTTAAACTGAACCAAATAAAGCTGGCATGAAACCACGCCAGTCTGTGTTTTTACACTGCAAGCCGGCGTTCCATAACCAGAGGCGTGACTTGTCACAGCAGGTCACCCTAGACACTAGTGCTTCCCCTACATCCACGTCATAAATACGTGGAGATAGACCTTGAGCATACCAGCATTGCTTTATAAACAACATCGGGTTTACTGTGTTCATGCACTTTTGTTAGCCGTGCACATTTATACCTCTCTTCAAACACAAAGTTGCTGAGCGTCATATACAACGTGCATCATATGCAACATGGAGAAGAAGCCTTTGTCACATGTACACTAGAGCACAGCAAAATTCTTCCTCTGCATTTAACCTATCTGAAGCAGTGAACACACACAAGTGAGCAACAAGCACACATACATACCCAGAACAGTGTGCAGCTATGCTCCAGCGCCCAGGGAGCAGTTGCAGGTTAGGTTCCTTGCTCAAGGGCATGTTAGATGGATTAAATGGATACAAAGATACACAAATGGATTCACTCCCCCTAAATCTTTCCTGCCGGTCCAGAGGCTCGAACTGGCAACCCTTTGGGCCCAAGGCTGCTTCTCTAACCTTTAGGCCACAGCTGTCCTCATTATTTAATCCATGCCCCATGATGTAAACTCTTCCATTATATAATTCATACTTAAAGTCAAACAAAACCCAAAAATAAACATTGTTTGCCAATCATGGCAAGTGCCCTGATAATGAGCACACTCATTTTTACATCATCTGATACCGTATCTCTTGAATGTTACTCATTCTGCATATACGTGTATCACGCTTGTGTCAAGCATGCGTATGCACGCACACAGTTTTTCTCTTTCTCAGGTGGTGCTTCACTCAAACTGTCAAGCACTCAACATTTGCATAACAATGTAAAGATGCATAGGTGATAAATATGCTGACGAGGGAGCGGTGAGCTTATGTGAGGAGAACGAGAATGGGCACCCCCTTTGGCTTAGGACAAAAATTCTCGCAGCCCTCCAGAATAGGTTGCGTTCATCCGACATCACATCCTCCTCATTAGACATGCAAGACATGAAGTGGTGGTCAGCTCATTCTTCACAAAGCGTTACTATCGCCGGTGCGCCTTGCTAGTCGTTAAAACGCCCTACGCTCACATTGTTTTGAGCTGTTTGAATGAACAAACCATGACACTAATAAAAGTTTCTTCTGGGTTCCCTGTGAAGTGATCAAGGGTGAAAGAGCAAAGGATTTTACCAAAATATGACAAGAAAGGTGGCTCTTGAACCTTTCACTGCGGTCTAAGGGAGCTGAGTCAAAGAACGCTCGAGTTTGCAGTGATCACTTCGTAAAAGGTTTGTAGATTCCTCCAATTTATTTCGTTTGGATTCACAAATCACTTTTCTCGCTATTTTCTGTTATTTTGTGATGTTTTGAAGCTCAGGAGACACTTAAGTCCTCAGATGTGTTTTTGTTTGCTGTTTGTTCATGGTCTCCATATTGTAAACTAAAGCGTATGTTTTCACTTTATTTATCAGGATGACCTAGCAATCTTTACAAGGACGATGATGTAGATTGGGCTCTTACAGTGAACTTAGGACATGATAAAGTGAAAGAGCAAATCAGAGGAGAGTAAAGAGCGCGAAAAACGAGCAAAACCGCAAGAAGAAAAACGCAAACACATTGAGGTTGCTGAGGCCTTGCTTGGGTTTCACAAACTAATGAGAATTGAGACTATTCACCAATACCCAGGTCTTTTAAAGGTGTTTCTGTGGACCTTTGTGAATGATTTACCTGGAAGAGCAGGAAGGATTGAGAAACACGTGGCTGTGGTCTGTTTACACCCGATACTAAAACTTGCAGCGTCCTAGCAACCACCGCAAAGACGCGTACAAAAGCCCAAAAATGCCTACTTACCCGGGCAAAAACGACACAGGATTTATCTTGTAGGGTCTTGATCCCCAGATTTTTAACCCAGCCACATATTTATATTTAAAAAAAAAAAAAAAAAAAGTACACCTCCATGCTCACCCAGGCTTTCATCTCTTTGGCTGTGTGGAAAAATGTTTGCAGCACCAGGTAGCTGGAGATGTCAGGGAACTCAACGGATGGATAATTTTTTAAACCATAGTAAAGAAGGATTTTTCCTAGCATGTATCGATCTATCCCATCGCCAAGAGCAACATTCTGGAGGTATCTTGACCATGCATTGGCCTCCAAGCTGCGAAAATAGTCGCAGACGGTTTCACTAACTCTCTGCATGCCGGCGGCCGTGGTGGTTTGTTAGACCACCACTTTATTAACCGGAAGTAGACTTGCAAACAAAAGGTCACGTGACTGAACGCAACCTATTGTCTGAGGTGAGGGAGGGGTGCAGCCTTGTATGCGTGCTGGATGTTTTTATATACAAGATCTAACATGTTATCCCCTCGTGTAGCAAAGTCAATGTTTTGACAAAATCTGAGTAGAACTGACTTGAGTGATGTGTTGCTGAAGTCCCCAGCGACACTGAAGAAGCCATCAGGGTAAGCTGTCTGAAACTCGCAGATTATCCCATAGACTTCGCTCAGGGCACCGCTAACTTTAACATTTGCGCTAGGTAGGATGTAAACAGCAATGATAACTGCGAAAATAATCGGAGACAGCTTCACTAACTCTCTGCATGCCGGCGGCCATGGTGGTTTGTTTGACCGCCACTTCATTAACCGGAAGTAGACTCCCAAGCAAAAGTCACGTGACTGAACGCAACCTATTCTAGTGTTAATGCAGAGGAACTCTTTCCAGTGCCCAAAGTTAATTTCAACACAACTGTTTCAATGGAAATGTTCTATTTTTTATTTTACTTTTTTTTTTCCAATGACAAACTTAAGCCTCTGAGTTAGCGCTGTAATTAGGCTAGTCAGCATCTCAAAAATTAAATATATTTTTTAAAACAGTCATGACAAAAAAATAATTATTTTTATGCTTCAGGTCACAAGTCTGTTTTAATTTTAATGGAAAACAGGGACAAAATAACGCTAATTAATGCAAGTTTCAAATTACCAGTGTTGTTATTACTCAACCTACAAACTTGATCTCGATATCATTTTAAAGGGTTTTTCAAGCGCTTTCTATCTGTACTATTTGTTTTAGCATTTAACCATGTTGAAAATTTTGCTCACATACCTATTATCAGGAAGGTGGGTCAGTAGTCCATTGTACAGTTAATGCTAGCTACCTACGTGGCCAAAACCACAACGCTGGATTGCCTATAGCTGTATAGAAAAAATAAAATAAAAAAATCGGCGACGCTAACACAAAACCACGCGGCTGCGTGACTATATATTTGAAAGAAGAGCCAACATTTTATCTAGCTATCTAGTAACATTACTAGCTAATGCTAGCTACCTAACTATTTTTAAAATAGGTAAGACAGCACACCAATGTCTAGTTCTAACACTTGTTAAAAGTAAGCCATCGTTTTTGTAGACTCGCAGCGGAATGGTCAAGGTGGAATAATTTATAAGCAACACCAAACGTTTAAAGAAAAAAACCCATTAGAAGACTGACTTGCTAGTTTTTTTTCCCTAACCACATTCCGAGAAATCCCACCTCCGACTTTGGTTTGGCTACAAGTGTTCCGCCCCTGCGGTCAGATTGGCTCCTCACGAACAACATCCAATAACCAAACGAGCACATTATATAACCTACTGTTAAAGGCGGTATTACACAAGAATACGAGTGGGGGAAAATAATGCTACGAGAATAACATTCCCACCCTAGTCTTTTGCTAGCTCGGTTAGCTAGCTAACCCTACCTAGCTAATACTTAGCCGTTTCGCATACTTTACCCACGATTAGATTGAAGGTTGATTTTACTAGATGTACGGTTGTTATTATTATTAAACTCTCGACATGTGCGAATGTTCAACTAACCTTGAGGTCGTTCTCTGGAAGATATTTACACTGTCTTGCAATTTCAACATACTTGTCCAGGTCCAACGGCGCCATTTTAAGAACAACAACTCATTCTACAGCGAAAAGGAAGTGCAACTACGTCACAGCTCAGAGGCTGATCTGGCGGCCTATTGGACAAAAAGTAGACTATTTGTTACGAATTAGAGCGCATTATTTGATATCCTATATAGTCTACTGTATAATAGGATTTAAAGGCTATTGTTTTATATTTTTCATGTACAGACAACTATTATGCATACATGGCTGTTGTAGACAGAATTGCTGAGAGAAATACAAAAATACATTCATTCATGTTCAGTAACCACACAATCATGGCCAGGGTCATTGAGGTCACAAGTTCTGCAGTCTGTCCTGAGAACACTAGACTCTAGACAGGAATTCTGGCTAGGATACTAGTCCATCGAAGGGCACCTCAGACAGACAGACACACATACACACACACATATATACAGCTCTGGAAAAAATTAAGAGACCACTGCAAAATTATCAGTTTCTCT
>JAOTRR010000032.1:10656443-10669485 GCA_028570945.1 Gogo arcuatus
TGGTCCATCCCAGATGCCTCTGAGCCCAGAGAAGTTGATGGTGCTTCTGGACACAGGCTGGACAAAGGCTTCATTTTTGCACAGTAAAATTTTAATTGGCATTTGTGTATGTACCGCTGTATTGTAGTGGTTGACAAAGATTTGCCAAAGTAATCCCGAGCCCATCTAGTTATATCAGCTATAGATGAATGACAGTTCTTGATGCAGTGCTGTCTGAGGGATCAGAGATCAGTGTTCGGCTTAGGCTTGCGCCCTTGCCCTTTATGCACCGAAATTCCAACTGTTTCCTTAAATCATTTAGTGATATTATGCACCATAGAGGATGAAATATCCCTTCTTATCTTTTGTTCTTGTCTTTCTTGTGTTTCTTTCTATTCCTTCTTGTCTTTCTTTGAGTAACATTGTTTTTGAACATTTTAATAATTTTCTCACACATTTGTTGACCCTGGAGATCCTTGGCCCATCTTTGTTCCTCAAAGACTAGGAATTTCCTGGATATTGATTTGACATAACCTGTTTCTAATCACATCATTATTTAATTGATTAACCTCATTACTAGCCCTAAATTGGCCCCATCCCAACTTTTTTTGAAATGTGTTGCAGGCCTGAAATGCAGGAATAGATGTATAACAAATGAAATGAAGATTACCAGACAAAACATGAAATATCTTGGGTTTATACTGTATGCAATGAAATACAAGTCAAGGTAAATTTAGAAATCACTGCTTTCTTTTTTTATTTGCATTTTCTATACCGTCCCAACTTTTTCTGATTTACGATTGTAGATTTTGTAATATATGTAGTGTGTAGTAATTAGGATCAATTAATGATATATCATCAATAATATAAGCATTCTTAAAGCAATGTTAAACATTTTATATAATTAAGAATGGGTTGTTTTCCTGCAGATCTCAAGCTTTTCTAAAGTTTTTTTTTTTTTTTCCCCCCCCTTTCATTTTGGGTTATATGAAGAATCTTGGCTACTACACACTTTTTGTTTAAATTTTTTTTGTGTGTGTGTTTATTGAATTTAAATCACTGCACTCAAGTTCACAGTGAGGGCAGACCTGAACAGGCAAATTTATAAAGTTGCTTTTACAATATAATTACAGTCATGATTAAATTAGAATAATTATGCTTGCTTTAAAATGTAAATTAGGTCTGGAAAATTGCTGAAACTCATTTAAGATTAGACATATTGTTACCTAGCTGTATGTGGTAAAAAAAAAAAAAAAAGAATAAATAAATAAACTGCCTAGTCATAGTTCAGCACATTATTGAGGAAAAGCGATATCTCTTGTTAATGTTATTGCATATATTGTAATTCTTTATTTCAAACTTAATAATGCATGTAATCTGAGAGACATGACTATGCTCTCCAAATTTCATAAAGGGACTATAACAAGCTTTTTGACTTGGACTCGACTCAAAGTTTCTTTTAATTCTCAATGGACCCACATTAATTTCAGTTTCCCCTTTTTCAGACTTTTCAGCATTTAGATTTATTTCTTCTAAATGTATGTAATATGATTCTCATGTCAGTTTACATGCATCATCAATAGATAATACCGACCAGAATTGTCTTAAAGAAAATTGATTGGCTGAAAATGGCAGTATAGATGTTAAATTCTGATGTTATATATTTTTTGTTAAACAAAGCTGTATTTTTGTTTTTGTAATTGTTTATCTAAAGGAGAAATTTATATTCTTGGTGTGCTTGTCTTGTTTTATCTTCTAGAAAGGGGATACTTGAGGAGTATAGTGAAATCACCAGTCTCTTAACAGATGAAATAGTGAAGGTCCACAAAGAAATACACACCTCTATTGATCAAATTGATCCTGCATCTGAGTATGACAGCTTCATTGAAGTGTACAGGTATGTGAAAGGACTCACAAATACAAAGCCTAGCTAATGCTCATGAACTTATTATTATTACTATTTTTCTCTAGGTCACCTGAAACCAACGAACCTAATGTAGAATTTGATGTCTCACTATTAGAGGAAACAGAGAATCTTCAAGCCAATGAGATTCTATGGAATAATTTGACGGCAGACAGTTTACAGGCAATGTGAGTTCAGGTGTCTTCTAATTTTGAGATTGAAAAGGTGTAATGCACGAATTTTCGACAAGCACAATTATTTTTGTTTTTAGCAACAAAATTCTTTTTCTCTTCCTCAAAATCCTTTACACCTTTAAATGGATTGGTTAAGGGGAGGTTGCTGGCAAGGTTTGCAGTGGGACTTGCAATTCCATGGGACTTTTGGGACCTAATGAAAAGTTGTGGGTGTGGGACCTTTTTACTTTTACACAGGCAATCAGAAATAAAGATTGCAAAACCAGGAGAAATTGCACATAGCTGATGTAAATGACACACTTTATAATAGCATTTCTCCAGCCTCTCCCCTTGTTTGACATTTGATCATGCTACCAAGGCTTTCAAATTTGTAGGGTTGAGGATTACTATTACTATTCGAGCTTGGCTCAATTTACTGGTACTTGAAGCAATTTTTTGTGATAATGCATCATTTCAAATGAAAGTAAACTGGCTTTTCACTAGGCAAACTTAAATTTGGTCCAACAGCTCCTGGTTTGTTAAAGTGTTGGCTGGAAAATAGTGCAGGTTGGTACAAATGAAATTACAGCAGGAATGGACAGGAGATGGTCAAAGTATGTGTGCCTGTAGATGGTGGTCAGTAGGTTGATAGTCAACAGTTTTTAAGACTGGCTGGATACATTTTCTGCTGGAAGCTGAAGAATGTAGTTTGTAGCTACATGTCTACAAATGGAGAGTTGGTTACCTTTTGGCTAGCCTAGCAGAAATCCATGACTAGAATTGTGTTCATAACTTAACCATGGTCAGCTTTAATCCCTTGCTGGAGTAGGATATCAATGTGGATTTATATTGTGACTTTTTCAAGGCTAAAGTCTACAACAGAGGAGCTCGTCTTGACCCAAAAGAGTCTACAGAGTAAAGAGGACCTTATGGTAGACTTGCAGAACAAAATTGAGGAGTACACCAAAAATTGCGAGAAAAAGTCTGAGTATGTAGAGCACCATATCTCACACTTGCAATTTTGACCACATTTTGCTTCAGCTTTTTGGGAAACATTGAATTTTTATTGCATATTGACTGTCTTTATACTATAAGTTACAGGAAGGTGAGTGGTAAGTAATTATTTATTGTGTGCAATCACACGTGATCAGTTTTGGTTTTGTAGATTGCAAATGTTACGATGAAATGTTCTTAAACAGTGCACATCAGATATGTAAGTAAACAGTTCATGGGGCTGCCACCAAGTTATAGTGGAGGGCATGCATTCCTTTCTTGCTCTCTCACTTGCTCTTAACCTCAGTTAACTGAGTAAGGATTTATCCTTGATTATATCATATTTCATCCACCTGCATGAAGATACACTTCAACACTTGTGCTTAGTTACATAAAAATGTTTACCTAACAAACAAAAGTAAATGTAATAGCGTACACAAAGCCTTGCATATTCAATTCTTGTCTCTCTTTTAGTAAGGTGCTATTGCTCAGTCAGAAGCAGTCTCTGGAGGAACTAAAACAGATGGTGCAACTCTTGCGCTGCTCAGAAGCGAAACTAAGTTCCCAGAAGGAGATGCTGGAGCACAAGATGCAGGAGAATGAGGGCAAGGAACCTCCACCTTTTGCCAATTATGAGGAGGATGCACGATCAGTCAACTCAATGGTCTATCTAATTTTTTTTCTCTTTTAGCTTTGTTAATTTCATTAATAAGTTAGACATTTGGGAGCAAATCTTCTCTTATAATTATTTCCAATATGTACCATTAACTAATACTGACTGTCTTCCCACTGGTCAGTATAAAATATTTTTGCTCTCCATCAATGCATTGTCAGTTTGAATTTCAAGTTGAACAGTAACCGTAATTCTCCCTTCCCTGGTGCAAGCTTGGCTGTAAGATGACTGTGTTTATTACATACAGTACATACCACACCATAACAACTAAGCTTCCACATTTTTAGTATTTTGTCAATATGTGATGTGTGATACTGCATGGCAACAGATCAGAGAAAGTTTTCAAGGTTGAATATATACATTGTGGTGAAATATATTTTTTGTAATATACCAGGACAAAAGTAAAGACAGAATATCAAAGTTTGACACACTCCGCCACTCTATTGCTGGCATCATCCGTTCACCAAAGTCTGTATTGGGCTCATCCTCAGTAAGTACTATGACTTGTCCTTTAGGAATGTTGGTTTCTGAATGCAAGTTGAATACAAATTAATTTCACAGCCCATTACATAAATAAAATTGATATGCACTGCTCTTTTCTATGCTTTTTATAATGAAAAGTTAACTAAAAAAGACCGACAGATCCAGCACACAGTAATTTACTCACTTTCTCTCTCCCCCACTCCCCCCACCCCCAATCAAGTTCATTGATGTGATCCCCATCAGTGAAAAGCCATTGGGGGAACAGGAGTGGTACCATGGGGCAATTCCACGTACAGAGGCCCAGGAGCTGCTTAAGCAGCAGGGAGACTTCCTCGTTCGTGAGAGCCACGGCAAGCCTGGCGAGTATGTACTCTCTGTCTTCTCAGATGCCCAGCGCAGACACTTCATCATTCAGTTTGCAGATGTGAGTACTGCCAAACAACTGGTGTAAAATACATTATTATGTCAGGTATAACAGGTTTTAGACATTACCTATTTTTTGGAATGATAATTGGAGTACATCAGTGCATGTCAACAGGTCAGCAATAAAAGCATTTTTAAAACCACCTCTAAAGATTGGTACATTAGTGTTCCTCTGTTTCTTTGTGTTTTTCACTGGATATTTATTTTACCTGGGTTCGTCCTCTGTTGTTTTCCAGAATCAGTATCGATTTGAAGGCACTGGATTTCCCACCATTCCTCAGTTGATTGAGCACCATTACTCTACAAAACAAGTCATTACTAAAAAGTCTGGAGTCATGCTTTTAAATCCTGTCTTAAAGGTATTACACTTGACTGTCACATCTGTCCCATTTTGTTAGATTCCCTAAGCTGTCTTTAAAAATGCTGTTTTTTACATTTTATTTTGAATTGATGTTAAATTTTAATCGGAAGTGTTGTTGGACTGTATCCATGTATCAGTGGTCGTCAGTCTTTGTTCCTTACACCTCATGAACCATGCACTAGCCCTGGGTGATAGAACAATGTAATTGGATACAGGCAATGATAGACATGTGACCCGATGTTGTTGGTTTTTTTTTAGTTTGACGGGGTCCTTCAAGAACAAGATACTCTGTCAAATGTTTTTTTTTCCTCATTTTTTCTGTGTGACGAAGACTTTCAGCATGAAAACAGTTATCTGTAAAAGATAAAGGAAAACTTTGGTACTTTTTAACTTGGGTCCCTTTTTTTTTATCTCTTTGGGTCTAAATATTTACTAGGGACAAAACTGAATGAAATTGGTCCAGTATTGAGTTAGAACACTATAACCGGCAACCGCACAACGGCTATACAATGTAATCCTACCAGGCAATCATCCACGTCAAACTAAACCTCTTGTTTTTGTCACTGACAGGCTCATAATGTTATTAAAAGTGTCTGACAACATGGAAAGAATCCCTATAGAGCTACACCTATGACTGTTTCTAGAGCCATTGGTTTACCTTTCTCTTCTTCTGGTCTCTGATACAGCGCCCAATTCAGTGCATGTAGTAGTGATGGGAAGTTCAGATCTTTTTACTGATTTGGACCTTTGATTCTTGTTCAGTAAAAGAAAATCTTTTTTCGAAGCATTCATTCATTTCGTTCATTAGAACTAGTGTAGCGCTGTAGCCACCCTATGTGGTTCTCAAACACTAAGAGCAACATGGTTTGCTTCAGTTGGTAAAGTGACAAGTTCACTTTTGTTAAGCTCTTAAGCAACCTTTTGGACTATAGCCAGAGTTATTCAGTTGAAATGACTTATTACTTCAAGTTCAATTGCCCATACAAGAGCATGCTGCATCTATCAATAAAAAAAAAAATCATTCTATTCATTGTATTATAGCTATTCACTTTAGCCTACCTGGTCACTTAAGACCCATAGTGTATGAACTCATATCAACGGAAAGGCAAATTAAAAATACATTCAGTAGCTACATTACACACAGCTAGCTAGCTACAGGAATGTTCTGGTTGACCAGCTAATGTTAGCAAACTTTTCTCTCGTCTCCAGTAATAGCATTGTTCATGTGACTGCTGTAACCACGTGAATAATGAGAGACTCGACCCGAAAGACCCGTAATTATGATTCGTGAATGGACCACTCCTCCCAACTGAGAATATGCAGTGGTCATGTGACAAATGAACGAGAGACTCATACCCAAAAGACCTGTAGTTATGATTTGTGAATAGATCAGTCTTCCCTACTGAGAATATGCAGCGGTCATGTGATGAGAACGAGAGACTTGTACCCGAAAGACCCATTCGTGAGCGAAGCTGAGCCTGAGTGGCGCGCATGTGTGGCCCAGGGAAAAATGAACTGAGATGACTCCTTACTCCCGAGTCATACAAACGATTAGTTCAAAATGAATGAATCGTTCACGAATGACACATAACTAGCATGTCGATTAGTCGATTATTGCACAGGGGTGTTTTCTGATGTTTACAAAAGGAGTAGTCATGCAGAATTCGTGAGGAAGTCTATTTCCAAAGTAATGCCCAAATATTTAGCTGATTACGATAATATGTATGAGGTGTTTGAATTTGATGGCTGTCCCTAATTATTTGAAGCAGACTATACAGATTTTTTTTTTTTTTTTAACCTTACATCAGTACATGTAAAAGCATGGCGGGATAATGTCAAAAAGCATTCACTCAATAAAGCCGGTTGTATGCACAAATTATTTATTGAGCCATGACTGATTATATAATTGTATATACATTTCCGCTTTTCAGCTGTTGTCATTCATAATTATGGAATAACTGATATCAACAAGCTTACATTATCTGGGTAATATTGTTGTGTAGTGTTAAAAAAAAAAAATAGTTATGTTAAGCTTGCGTACACCTGACGTTGTAAGACCGTTTTTATGCCACATCTGATACATTTGGGTATAATAGAGAGTAGCCAGGATTGAATGAAGAGTGCAAAGAGTGCCTCTCTCTCTCTCTCTCTCTCTCTCTCTCTCTCTCTCTCTCTCATCCTTGCTTCAATTTCTCAGAGCTCTTTGTCTGTATACTCTGGCTAAAATAAATAGGGACGGCTATCAAATTCAAATGCATCATCCATATTGTTGTAATCAGCTAAATATTCGGGCATTACTTTGGAAATAGAATTCTTCAGCATTCTATGTGCCTTCTCCAGAATTCAGACAACACCCCCGTGCAATAACTGACTACATGCACTGAATGGGGTGCTGCATTAGAGACCGGAAGAAGAGAAAGGTAAAACAGTGACTCTGGAAACAGTCATTTTCTACAATTTCTTTAGTTATTGACCGGTGTATCCCTTTAGGGATTCTTTCCATGTTTTCAGACACTTGTAATAACATTGAGCCTGTCAGTGGCGAAAAGAAGTGGTTTAGTTTGACGAAGATGATTGCCCCATAGGATTACATTGTATAGCTCTTTTGTGGTTGCCGGTTATAGTGTTCTAACTCAATACTGTACCGATTTCAGTTGTTTTTGTCCCTCATAAATATTTAGACCCAAAGAGATAGAAAAATTGGGCCCAGGTTAAAAATCCCAGAATTTTCTTTAAGAATAAATACGGTTTAATGGCCATGTTTTTTAAACATGTGACTGTTATATAATAGTGGACCTGGGTACTCTCTTCTAACTAGTGAGGCTAATTTGTGTGTGTGCTGTTTTTTAAGGATAAAAAATGGATTCTCAATCATGAGGATGTCATTCTTGGAGAGCTTCTAGGAAAGGTAAGTCCTCTGTTTCAAATTAATATCTTTTAAATTAATTAGATTTTAAAGGTCTCTCCAATCATATTTTCATGTGGTCTAAATACAAAAAGTCACCATAGTATGAATTGTGATTTAGGGCAATTTTGGTGAGGTGTTCAAAGGAATGTTGAGGGATAAGACACCTGTGGCTGTGAAGACTTGTAAAGAGGATCTCCCACAAGACCTCAAGATCAAGTTTCTTTCAGAGGCGAGGTGAATGGGGCTTACTGAAAAGTTACATTAAAAAGCTGGTGCTTCTAATAATAAACCAAGACTTGTACTACTACCATTATGCATATTAGATCATGCTAACTGGTTTCCAAACTATTTAATTTATTGTTTGCTGTATTATTTGGTCATTCTACATTTTATCTCAAATTTAGTATGCTGTCCATTGATCAGTTTATTTTTTTTAATTGTGTATTTTATTTTATCGTTAAGGATCCTTAAGCAGTACGATCATCCCAACATTGTGAAGCTAATAGGAGTTTGTACGCAAAGACAGCCGATTTATATAGTGATGGAGCTTGTGCCAGGTATGCTCCTATAGTCTACCAACTAACTGATTAACTGAAACTTCACAGTAACTGCAGTATATATTCAGTCAGGTCCGTAAATATTTGGACATTGGCAAAGTTACTGTTGTTTTAGCTGTCTACTACAGTATATAGGAGATAAAATTAAATAATGAATGAGCTCAAAGTGCACATGTTCAGCCTTAATTTGAGGCTATATACATCCAAATCTATTATACCCTATATACATATGCACCTCCCCCTCTTTTGAAGGACCAAAAGTAATTGGACAAATGACTGCTTGGCTGTTCCATGGCCAGGTGTGTGTTATTCCTGCCTTATTATTTCACTTACAAGTAAGCAAATCTCGGGCTGATATCAAATATGACATTTTGCATTTGGAATCTGTTTCTATTAATTCTCAATATGAAGTCTAAAGAGTTGTCACTGCCATTGAAGCAAGCCATTATTATGCTGAAAAATCAAAACAAACCGATCAGAGAGGGTTGGCCCAAATCAAGGATGAATTGATTACCTGAAGCATTCGCACTGGTTACTTATCACTGACCCTAATTAACTCTTCTATTTGGTTGCATTTTGGGGTGGGGGGGCATAATTGATGCCTTGCACACCAAAGACATGAAAGTCATACCAAACTTTTGTGTCAATTTTCCTGCCAGACTCTATCTATATACTACTAAAATCCACTATAAAATCAGACTAAATATAACGTGTAAAATGTGCAAAATGCAGGATTTCAAACAAAAACAATTTCCAGGCACTGCAGGGCTGCCAGTGGAACTGATTCCCTTGCATTTATTGATGTGACTGCTGACAAAAGCAGCAGGATGAATGCTGAAGTGTATGACCTTACATTATTTGCTCAGAATCAGCCAAATTCTTCAATACACAGCTAAAAAAAATCAGTAACTTTGTCAGTGTTCAAATATTTATGGACCTGGCTGGAAGATCGTCTGATTACATAATATACAATTTATAATTTGCCTTCTCACTTGCCTTCCTGGACAGGAGGTGACTTTCTGTCCTTCTTGAGGAAGAAGAAGGAAGACCTCAAGACAAAGCAGCTACTAAAATTTTCTCTAGATGCAGCTGCAGGAATGGCCTACCTGGAGCTTAAGAACTGTATCCACAGGTAGGAAGAACCATAATGGAGCTAAAGAACTCTGTCCACAGGTAGGAACCACCAAAGTTGACCATTTAACATGGCTCATCATCCAGATCCTTTTATGTTAGTTTTTGTGAGTTATAAATGGTAATTTGTTTTAATTAGCTTAGTTATATAGACATACTTTCTTTCATTAGGTACCGGCAGCATGATGAAAATAGCAGTAGAATTGTTTCACCATTAGTACAATTAGCTGAAATTGGTCAACTTCATATTAGCACCACTTCCCAAATGTCTGGTTAATCAGAAAACGAATTATACCCAAATACAGTTTAAGAAAATTCCTTTTCATTGATATTAACTTTATTGAGAGTTATCAATTAAATAACTATATTTAATCAACCTAAAAGATGGCTAATTGTCGCATCGCACTCGCTATATGCTCGACATAAACAATGCGTGGTCACTCAACTGGCACTTGTAAACAAACACTATTGCAAAAGTTTGATGCGTGGTCTTGTAATGATAGCAACTTGACTTATAATATTACCACATTCAGCAGTGTGTGACAAGGTTATGTACATACCCAATGTCCCTGGGTTATTTTTAATAAAATGGCTGAAATAATTCGAAAATGTGTCATGTATTTTTGTTTCAAAAATTTGACTGGAATCCGTAAATTATACCTCAGCAAAACAGGTATCAGTATAAAGCTTGTGAAATTTTCTCCAAGAAAAAGCCAATTTTAAAGTCGCGCCACTCCGTCCAAGGTAGCGCCAGCAGGTCAAATCCGATTTTGCCAGAGTCGCTAATTGAAGAAATTGTTAAATAATTATTATATCTAAAGCCTGTATTGGTAGAGAAAAAAGTGGTGAAAGTTTACATAAAATTCAATTGTGTAGGCAACGTTTTGATGATAAAACAGTTGGTACTATTGATAGCGAGCCGTCAGCTTGTCATTTTAAAATTAGCCCAGGTTTATGCCACGATTTCAGAAGCCACATTCCGGCTCGTTTCTATTTTTGTCTGTTCAGTAATTCCTTAATAGAGTAAAAGATTGATATAAAATCTCCCTGAAGAATAAAGTTTTGGGAAAATCATGATGTTTTAAAGGTAAAAATTCTGCATTTACAAAAGGCGTTCATCCCGGCTCTTTTTTTTTTGTATCGGTTGACAACGGTTAGGGGAGAGCGGGGAGACTTGGGACAGTTTGTATTCCCAGAAATTAATTTCAACTAGTCAGGTTTTAGATTACATCAAAAGTTAGATGTTGTCCTTGAGAGTAACCAAGAGTTAATTAACTAATGAATTAATTAACCTGGACTTAATATCTTGTAGTACAAGTTATTTATAGTGTCGGACAAATGTCAATTTTTGGTAAAATTTCATTTTTAAGAAGTTAAGACATGAATTGCTAAATAAATACAATTGATAAGCTAAATCTGATCATTGTAATAGACTAAGTAGGCCCAGTTTAACCCTGACACCAAATTTTAGCCTTGTATCTTTATAAATAAATTTGTAATCAAGCTATACAGAGTCCACATTTTGATTTATTTTTGTGAACTTTTTTCCGTTTGGCAAAACTGACTCGGAAGGGTTTTTGACTCAAAATATTTTCAGAAGTTTTAAACCAAGTTGCTGAAAAAAAAAAGGCTTCAACTAGTTACCTATATGCAGCAGTATAATCAATTTAAAAGCTGCAAATTACTTAATTAAGAAATTAATGACCTCTGAAAATCCTACCAGAGCCAATTTTGCCTGTTTCCAAAAGAGACGAAAACATGCTTCGTGCACTTTTAAAAGCCCTCGCATTTGTTTATTATTCAAGATAGAGGCACAAAGTTGCTAGGAGTTAACACTGGAACTATGTAATGTTCCTAAAAAGCTATTAAAGGCCTGTGAAACCTTTACTTCTGCAGATATAGAGTCACAAAATGTGCATTTTCAGCTCTGATGACCGCCAATTTTTTTGGGTATCCCTAAATTCTGTATCTCAAAAACTGTTAAATGGCTTGAAAGTTTGTGTTTATTTGCTTTATATGCCTTCTTGAGAAGTGAAAAATATTGCTTCTGACACCATTTTAAAAATTTGACTGCCAGTACCTACTTTCATAGTTTATTCAAATAGCTAATGTAATATACTGTATATGTGATTCATGTATTATAATTTGCCACTCAAAAAATGGCAAGCCAAGTTTCTTTATTTCTGCAGTTGATTTTTTTAAAAAAATCAAAATGTCACATACAAAAAGTTTTTTGTTTTTTTTTTCTAGTAGGGTAAATTGGACCAGGAAGTGCTTGGAACATTCTTCTTATTGCTACATTTTTTTCTTTTTTCTTTTTTTTCCTCTGCTAAAACTGACCATGCACACCAAACTGGTAGATTGTACAGATGTTGAACTTGGTCAATTGGGAAGAATTCTCTCTCTCCTTATTCAGGTAAGAGAGATGAGACAGATTGCACTGACGGCAGCATGATAGCTCAGTTTTTTGCATTTTGGCCCATATCTCATGAAGTGGAAGTTGTACTTGGGAAATTGCTAATTTCTAATTTTTTTTTTACTGATTCTTTGGGTTATACTGTAGATATTAAGGATCTTTTGTATCACTCCTTGCTGCACCATGGCTGGGTCAGGCTGCAGCTGAAAGTGCTCCATTGCATGGTTAGGCATTTGTGAAAGACATTGGTGAGTCATCATCTTCTCCTGTGCTGCTCACCACCCAGTCCAACACACTGTTCTGCAAATGTACAAACTGGGGTCTTGCTCTCAGGTAGTGAGTGATCCAGGTGATTGTGGTAGTATCCAATCACACCACCTTAAGCTTTTCACCAAGCAGAGAGGGATGTATGGTGTTAAAGGCACTAATCTCAAGTCAAAGAACAGTACGCTCACAGTGCTGCTAGCTTTGTCCAAGTGGGAGTGGGCCATCTGCAGTAGGTAGATGAATGCATCTTCTAAACGTATTTGGTGTTGATGTGCAAAATGCAGAGGATTCAATGATTAGCCAACCTTAGTTGCAGATAAGCAAGAAACTTCTCTAGGGTCTTCATCATGTGAGATTTAAGGGTCACTGGTCTGTAGTCACTGAAGGCCATAAGGCATGCTTTCTTTGGTACAAGAACCAGACAGGATGTTTTCTAGAGTGTGGGTACTCCTTTTGTCAGTTGAAAAGTCTCTGTAGTACTTCACAGAGCTGATCACCGCAGAACCTTCAGACTAATACCGAGCTTTGCTCTGACAGTCTTAAAGGGTACCGGCAATGAAAAATAAACATATGCTAGAAATATTACACATTTTTCACAAATGCATTTTGACTACCCTGTATTATCACACTGTGTTGCATAAATCAGTGCTTTAAAATTCTTTTGTATTCCCACTCACTTAAGGGTCCAACCATATTGCCATTTTGTGGGCGGTGTCAGCATGACGTAGTATTGTTGATAGGTTTCCTGTATCTTGATTGGCTCGCTGCTCCTGAC
>JAOTRR010000032.1:10786909-10798041 GCA_028570945.1 Gogo arcuatus
GTGTCTTCAGTCCCTAAACATCTTTTAAGTATTGTGAGAAGGAATGGCAACATTATAGATTGGCAAATGCTTTATCATCCCAACTTGTTTTTTGAAATGTGTTGCAAGAAAGTGGGCATATTAGCTATACAGTTCCTCTGTCTTTCTGCTTAAATAGGTTTAAAATTAATTTAAATTATAACTATAAGAAATTAAAGTTTAATTTCCCCCTGCTCCCTTCAAAATATTTTCTTCTAAACTTAACAAAAACATCTCCTGAAATAAAAAAATATCTGGGGGAAAACAACTTAAATATAAATCAAAGATGCCAATTTAAAATAACTAATGTCTCCAATTCCAATCAAGGCCCTCAACTCTGCTCGACAAGGTGCAGAGATCTTGAACTGAGTTTTTAAAATCTATTTGCTGTAGTTAGTAGTAATAATAGACATCATAGTTCATTTGGGTTTACATGTGTAATTCTTACAATCAAAAAGTTACTGAATTTTATTTATTTTTCTTTTTTGCAAAATAAAACAATAAAATTAAAAATAACAGTTTTTAAAATCTATTTGCTGTTGTTTGTAGTAACAATAGACTATCATAGTGCATTTGGTTTGACATGTGTAACTCCTATAATCCAAAAGTTCAAATGACAATCAAATGACATGGGCAACTACGTAACAACATCTGATTGTTTATCCTTTTTGCAAAATAAATTAAAAAACAATATTTACTGTTACTTTTAACATACTTGCACTTCAAGTGAGCCCCACTTCTGCAACCTTCAGAATGTGAAAATCTCAATTTCTGGATTTTTTTAGTGATTCTTTTTTTTTTTAATATTTTGATTTTATTACTGTACTTCTGTAAGACTTGTGTAATATTGTACTTGTAGTGAGTCTTACTACACTGTACTGAATCCATACTGTATCCTAACACTGCAGTATGTTAGGTATCTTGCAAAGTAGAAGACTATAATCTTGTGAGATTCTTTCATAGTTGTCCATATCATGCACTTTTTAGAAGGTCCCGTACTGACTCAATTACTATAAAGCGCTTGGAGCCTGCATTTCTGAACAATCAGCTTCCATGGGCTTTAACAGGAGAAAAAAAAATATATATATATATTCAATTGTACTAGGTTCTCTTTCTACTCCAGAGTAAGAAAACATATTTTTTTTCCTTTTTGTGTGTTTATTTCTTGAGAATTAGTAAAGAGAATCTCGACTGTGCAGTGAATGTTCAATATAAAAACTTTACCGCCTTCAGGCTTTGCTTTGTGTATTTCCCCGGCATCTAAATCAGGCACATATAAATGACAGGAAACACAATTCCATGACACGTCGATGTCTATGGACCACTGGTTCTTTGATAAGTTGTAAGGATCACTTTCGAGTCAAACTGCCTTTAATTTAAGCAGATAATCATTATTTTTACTCCCGGTTTCGCAGTTTCTCTTACTATGTTTTGCCACTCATTCTGACTGAGGGGGCATAATACGGACTGAGCATATTCTGGTGGGAAAGTGACATCAGATGGTATGAATGCATGGCCCGTATATCCAGGGCTCCTTCTGGTAGGTCAAATGTTTGCATACTGAGTGTGAATGCATGGTGAGTTTAAATTAAATTTAAACATATTAAATAAAATTAAATAAAATGTATTTTGTTACTTATTAAATAAAATTTGATTCATCGCGTTTCAGGCAGTCTATGGCAATTTTTATCACGTGTGTTCATATCATGATGACATTGAAAATACGATTTATTGGTCAGCAGTATACAACACATTGTTCAATAATCACCTAAATGTAAAAACCAAACCTACCTGGTCCTAGTTAGGCCCTCACCCAATTTTGCCACTGTTGTTTACTAAAGCCATCCCTCTGAAGAAATCTGAGACTGAGTGTACCCTGGCCCGTTATGGACTACAGGGTTCTCTAGGTTTACAGGCAGTAGTGTTCCAAATCTTTTCAGGATCAAACTTAGCAGGAGCCCTAGGAAGATCAAAGTCTAAAAAATGGAATTTAACAGACATCACCACATGGTGCAAGACACATAACATAGCAACTTCAAATATGATGGCCTGGCAAAAAGTGCTAGAGGATATATGAGGCATGTGACTGACAAAGGACAAATAGGCAGGAAACTATACAAAGCATATATACAAATATACATCAGCCCCCCCACTCCCTCATTAAATAAATATATGCAAAAAATTAATAGCCCTAAAATAAATATAAATGGCTATAACTAATTTCAATTGAAGACAACAAAATTATATTTTGACTAAGACCAATTCTCAATACTTGCCAACTCTACCGATTCACGCGGTAGTCTACCACTTTTGATAGGTTAACACCGCCTACCGCTTTTAGTTCTAAAAAACTACCACATTACAAAATAATCAGCGAACACTCTTGGATTCACTCATCTGACCTTGCTTCAGCTATTTTCAGCACAGGGGATAAAGTGTCATAGGGTATATACTGTCAAATAGTCATATTAAGTGAAGCCAAGAGCCAATGGAACGGCGCGATACTGATGTTGATTCTAAATTGTATCACTCTATCGCACCATTCCATTGGTTCCCATTATGGTTCTAGCCAATCGGCAATGAGGTCACCTACTACAACAAATCGCGGCAGTATTTTTAAAACCCAAACACGCTCTGGTGATCGAGAACACTAAAAACTCCGAAGGAAAAAAAAGATTTGCTATGACAACAAATTCAAGGCGACTGGTCATCAGATCATCCCTGCATCAAAGCATCGTGGCAAGGTGAGAAGCAAGCATTTTGTGAAGTATGGCGGTCTGATTTCCCAATCACTTTTCTTCAAATATGGCACTCAGAATGCAGGAAAACGCACCATCTTACACTTTTTTTTTTTTCACAAAAAAAATTTATGGGGGAGCATGCCCCTGGACCCATTTTACACCGTTTTTTTTTTTTTCACAAAAAAAATTTATGGGGGAGCATGCCCCTGGACCCCCCTAGAAGGGTGCAACTGTGTCACGCAATCTGATCTACCACTTTTCATTCTCTGGGGGTTGGCAAGTATGCATTCTGACTTTAATGTTTATGCATAAACAGGCGCTCTTTTACTTCCACCTTATTTCCTTTCAACTGAACTGCTTTGATATTTATTACTCTACTGATAACCTACACAGTAGGCCACTAGTAATGCAAATATCAATAGAGCTTCTCAGAGACTACAAAAACAGCAAATATCTTTCACACTTAGATAGCCACATAGCCATTTTGAAACTAACAAATCAGTCATTCATAAATACCCCTGCAATGCAATCATGAACACTAAACTGAAAGTAGCTTGAAGATGAAGGAAAGATGGGCTATTTAGAAATTATAGCTAATTTGCATTTATATTACTTGCACTGGGGTAATATCAAACAGTCATTGCTAGAGTTGTGTGTATTATGCAGTGCGACACTATATGCTCCATAGATACCTTTCTCAGCAGCTGCCTTGATATCATCTGAGGCTGTTACTGTCAGAAACGCGTCGGAATGTTTGGCGCATTTACTTGCATCTTTCTCTAATGCCTTCTCTTCTTTAATATGGTCTTTTCCTCTCTGCCTTTTCTTTTTTGCTGTACATATTGATTAAAGGCTAAAATGGCTCTCTTGACTAACTGTAAACCTGTACATTTGTCATGTGACCAGCCTGGAACCAGTCGACCAGTTAGGGTTGCTCTCATTGTATGGGGCCATGCGCGTGTTTGTGTCTCAGAGCACAGCTGCCTGCAGCCTACACTGCAATAAGCAGTTCCAAGTTATTACTCCAACATTAAATTTATTGTATCACCAACCCGCAGCCCACCAGGAATCCTCCCAGTTCTTGATTAGCCACTCCGGCATTGCATACCTGAGTTATCCAATCCAAAACGGCAATCTTCTTGTCAAATGACGATGTAGGCTACCACTGAAGCACAAGTGTGACTGGGGTACACAGGTGCATTTGTGTGTGTTTGCACAGTACTTAAAACAACCTCCCATGCCTGCGCAGGTGTGGAATCGGGCTTGTTTAGCTCAAGCTGAAAGCAAACATCCTCACACACTTCAGCCTGTAGATATAGTAGCTCAAACCACTTCCCCTACACCCGTCCCTGCAATTCCAGATTAATCCTGAAGAACTACATCCCTGAAACATATAAAATAACAAAAATTTTGTAACTGATTTTGTAAGAGATACCTTGCATTTATATGGATAAAAAGATACCTCAAAATGAAGCCCGAGGCTAAGTCATCCATGTATTTCGGAAAGAATCCAACTTATTGCTTCTGTAGGAATCATACTGAGGGGGGTACCTTTATGGACACTACCACGTGTTCCTCACTATATGGAGATGTGGAAAGTAGTGAAACTTTTTTTGACAATGAGGGAGGCGAGTATACAGTAATGCCTGGAGTTGTACCCTTACCAAAGGCATCGTCCACTTTGGCCAAATATGCATATGCCTGTGGACTAAATGTCTACCTTTACCTACCCACAGGCTGGTCTGGCTGCTGTTACCTTGTAATTTTAAAATCCTGATTATACTTAATGCGAATAGAATAAGTTCCTGTTAGTGAAGAACACACAAGTGAGTTTAAAAGAAATAAAAGGGAAATGCCCGAGTTTCATAATTTGGATTCATTATTTTTGCATTCAGTGGTGGATTTAGGTATGGGCAGCCTCCCAGGGTGGCGTCTTTGCAGGGATGGCATGGGGTGGCTGCACACAAAAAAAAATCAGAACGATGACATTTGCACAGTCAGTTTTCTATCACTCATTTGCACATCACTGATATGTCACCATGTGGGTCAATTAACCTGTCAGAGGGGTCGCCCTCATTCTAGTTTGTGAGCTAGACAGATTACTTAGTTCTCCCACTCAGAAGTACGAGATGGGGCGGGAGGGGAGCGGGTGTAGGGTGACCTCAGCTCTCCCCACCAGAAGCCTGAGGTAGGGGGAGTGGGGGCATCTATTACCCTCTAACTTTGTACAAGACTAATGGAATTAGTAAAATCAGAGGAGAAATGCAAAAAAGATAAAGGTATCTTTTGGGTAGATGGGTAGACAGACAGACAAGCTAGAACCACCACTGGGTGCATTACTTTAGGAGAAAAATGGGGAATAATTATATTCCTTTAGGATGTAGTGACTTTTTTGGCCTATCCTATTGATAACATTACATACACCATGTCTGCGTTCACTAATGAAACCATTAAGGCGTTCACATTTCTGTCCACAGCACTGTTTGACTCGGCTGTTTGAAATGGCTTTAGCTTATTATGCTTTAGGAGATTATGATTCCCCAAAGGAAGATGATTGACTGCAAATAGGGGGTTTAAGGATTTAAGTTCATATTTTACAATTTCCATTTATACTCATTATTAAATTATGTTCTTCACATGTTTTCTGAGAGTTGGAGCCTAAAAGCTGTGAGATAGGAAATGTTTTCCCCACAACACCCACACCAGGAATAGTTACTCATTATCTTTTTATTCATGCCACTTTTTAATTAGTTTCATTTTTAGATTTGAACATATGTTCAAAGGGGGTTGTATAGTATCTTAATTTTTATTTTACTATTAAGTGAACTATATCTGTTCAAATTTCATTCATTAGATTTGTACACGTTTGACAAGTAGAAATTTACTAAGGTGTGTGTATATATACTACTGAGGACTAAATGTCCCCACCAGGAAAGTAAAATCTGACAATTTTGACCTTGTGTGGATATTTGGACGGACCTCACAAGGAAAGTGGTGGTGGTGTTGTTACAAAAATTAAAAATAAATAAAAGAGCCAAAAAAGTTTCCTTTTCATTATTGAGGTTAAGGTTATTTTTAGGTGCAGGCATAGCATTAATTAACTAATGCAAGATGCAAACCACTCATCAGCAGTAACAATCGGAAGGCCAGGTTGGAATTAGCAAAGAAATACAAAGATTAGCCACAAAAGTACTGAAATCAGGATTAACCTCTACCAAAAGTAATGGAAAGGACAAAGTAGGGAGAAAGTATGGAGAAAGGAAGGATCTGCTCATGATCCAAAACATACAAATTCATCCGTCAAGCACGGTAAAGGCAGGGTCATTGCTTGGGCTTGCATGGCTGTATCTGAAATGGGCTCACTAAATCTTTACTGATGATGTAAGTCATGATCCTAGCAGAAGAATGAATTCAGAAGTCTACAGAAACATTCTCTCTGCCAATTCACAGAGAAATGCATCCAATCTAATTGAGAGGACCATCATCATGGAGTGAGACAATGACCCAAAGCACACTGCCAACACAACAAAGGACTTCGTCGGGGAAAAAGTGGAAGGTTTTAGACTGGCCAAGTCAATTACCAGACCCTAACCCAACTGAGCATGAATTTCACCTCTTGAAGGGAGAAACCCCCCCCAAACAAACAACTGAAAGAAGCTGTGGCACAAGCCTGGAAAAGAAGAATGCAACAGTCTGATGATGTCAGTGGGTCACCGGCATGATAGTTATTGCAAGCAAGGATTTAGTGTTATTTACTTTAAGACTATCTGTTCCGATATGTCTGCTCACCTAAAAATTGGGTGGTCTATCATCAAAGGTGCCATGCTCTAAGTTGTCCTAACTCTAGATGTAAATATCAGGAAATAAAAGCTAAAATTCTCATGCATTATCTCATTCATCTTTTGATCTCAAAGCCAAATGTGTTCAGTGTATTGCAAAAACAAAAGAATTGACCTTTCCATTCCAATACTTTTGGACAGACCTGTGTATAGCAAAATGAGCCAAAGTTAAGAAACAAGCTTTGACATCATTTGCAACTTGGTAGTGCTACCGAAAACAGGAAGTGAAGTGATATCAACAGGTTCATATTTTGCCTTCCAATTTAGTACAACTACTTTGGAGCCAGTGCTGATGGGTCCAGTGGTTTCTGGTCTTCCTCTGTACCCAAGAGGTAGGGACAGCAGGTGCTTGGCCCCCTTAATTGCTCCTTGCAGCTACAGTTTAAATGTGTATTTGCAACTGCATTTCCCTTGTGAGTGCAAATTAATTTAAGACATAATTCAAATTCATTTGAAAAAAATATTTCTAATTGCATGTTCATTAACAAATGTACAATGGCTGCCAAAATTAAAATGCAAATGCAACGTCCGTTTGATATTTAATTTTCATTCTTTAACAAGATATGGTTCCATATTAACAAAAGGCAATAATAATCCCTCATATTTTCACTGTCAATGAAGGATGTTTGTCTGTCACATACTATGGGAGGGACATTCCCCACACAGATAAGTAAACTGCACATACACATTTGAATTGGCATTTTATTTATTAGCATTTGAATTAAAATAAAGTCTGGAATATGCTACCATAAACCATGCACATTGCTTGCCATCTTGCCAGAGGTTGGCCTATGGGAACCTTACAAAGTCTAAATAAAATCATCTCAGAAGTGCTGGAAGTGCTTATGGTATGAAAAGAAAATTACTCATATATTAAAAAAAAAAATTCAAATTGTGTTGTGTGACCGGTCCAAAAAATATAATTCCTGATTCAAAATACTACTTTGTATAAAATAAACCCAAGAAAAAAAAGTACATTACTTACATTTTCCTTGGAGAAGACCCGAGTGAAACAAAGGTAGCGTGTCACCTTCGATTTGAACAGTCCATCTTTCCATAAGTCAGCATCCATTCCATCTGTTGTTTGCGCAACCTTTGGTAAGAAAAAAGAATGAGGGACAGACCAGTGTGTCCTTTTGTCAGACATCTCTGCTTTCTTTTAATCAATGTTGGTAGTTGGTACAGTGATCAGCAACCCAGCTCCTTGAGACATACTATACAACAGAATAAGTTCTAGCCCTAACAGTGAGATTATCAAGTACATTTATTATCTGAAGCATGTAGGGCTGGGTACCAAAATTTGGTACACAAAAGGCACCAACATAAACATATCAATACTATAGAGTGCCTAAAATTCTCACCTATTTTTGATACTTTGGACAAAAGTACAATGATTATTGAAACTATTTAAAAAAGGAAAGAGAGAGAGAGAGAGAGAGAGAGAGAGAGAGAGAGAGAGAGAGAGAAGACAAAATAGGCAAGTGACATTCAAATCTGAATGAGTTCTTGATGCTTGGACAGCACAGAGAGTGGATAAACATGTCATACAAGAGACAGTCTGGCTGTACTTAGTACATGACAATAGTTCTAAATACCTTAACCTAGTAGCTGCAAAGTAAGTTGGCAAACCTGATGAAGCAATTGTTTAAACATGAGATTAATCTCCATCAAGAAATCTGCAGTGTTTTTGATTGTATGAAGAGCAGCACTGCTCTGTCAGAGCAGAAGATTAGAGAATTCAGGTAATTCAATTCAGAGAATTCAGTTTTACATATCAGTTTTCTATCTTTTGTAAGAGAAAGTTAGTTACTTTTATGTTTGTCAGTGCAACAACTCACTCAGGTTTGTTGACAGCACAGTGATGGGATACTTTATGGCTGTATAATATTTACTTTTAACTACATGGACACAAGACGGCTGCCACGTGTCGTGGTGGTTGAGAGTCAGCTTGTACACATCCGCAAAAATCAACGCTAAGCATGCCTGTAGTGGAATACAAACATAGGTGCAGTATAGCACCATGTGACATGGTGTCTGCATTATGTCTCAAGATGCCTACCATGTATTGTTTTAGACCGTTATTACATTACATTACAGGCATTTAGCAGACACTCTTATCCAGAGCGACATACAAGTTCAACAATTTTTACCTAATCTGCATGTCTTTGAAGTGGGAGGAAACCCACGCAGACACAGGGAGAATATGCAAACTCCACACAGAAAGGCCCCCGTCGGCCATGAGGTTCAAACCCGGAGTGTTCTTGCTGTGAGGGGACAGTGCTAACCACTGCACCACCGTGCCACATCACACTACATTAATTACATAATTTCGCATATCAAAAATTTTGATTCTCAACCATGGTTACATCATACAGAATAAATTCAGTATGCATGTGATAAATTATCTAGTTTTGCATGCACGGTTACTTTAGATGTGTGTGGTAAAAGGTCATGAATTTTTAAAGATTCAAAGAAGTATTAGTTTTTGTGTCTGGAAGACAGTCGTATATAGGCAGAACATAGTTTTGGTATGCAAGTCATAATTCTCAATGTCTAAATATTTTGTGCAGTTTAAACTTCATGAGCTGGTTTATGATGCATTACTATCCCACTTGTGAAGAATATTGATGATTTCATATATACACTGTAATACATGCAATTCATATGAGTTTTGCCGTTACCTGAATAGTGGAAGTGTAAAGCTGGAGACACATTGGGACAGTTCATGAACCTCCATCGCTGACGATCACTAAATTAGCACCACAATTAACAAAAATAACAAAATACGATATCTGCTTCTCTTCTCTTACCTCTGAACCATCTTTTCCTATTTATCTCCTCGGCGAGGCTCCTATAGCCAGCTCCTCGGCTAGGCTCTGTTTGCAAGCCCTGCGGCTATCAAGTGTAACCAGCCCAGCGGCTATCAAGTGTAACCAGCTCGACGGCTGGCGCCAATAGTTAGCCCTGACTTATTCTGAGGAAATAGCGTCAATAGCATGTCCATCAACTTTACAGGGTTAAGAGAGTTAGTTTTTAATTAGCCAGTGAATTAGCAACACAGTTGCTAGCATGCATGTAGGGCAATGTCATGACATAAGCATGTCTAGACCACCCCCCAAGCTACTCATTCACCTGAAACACGACCTGAAAAATCTGTTGAAAGGTTTTATCTGTCCCCATGGTTACACTGCTCAACATATCAAAAAATCCCATCACAATATAAAATCAGGAGACCCGTGACTTCATGTACACCAAGTCTGACATGAAGCCAATGAACTCTCTAGGAGGAGTATAGCCAAGATGAGTGAAAAAGCCACTCTTTCTGTTGCCAAATGGTGGCACTATCCCAGGGTGTCACTCTGGGCATGTGGATATCGTCATAACCATCATAACCAATAACCTGTGAAGTTTGGGCTGTATCAAGCAATGCATATAGAATTTATGAATGGACTTCCTTTTTGCCAGGTGAGACAAATTCATCGTGTGACTATTTCAACGTCTTGCAAGATATCAAAAATCCATCAACAAACATCAACATCTTGACATCATGTATAGCAAATTTGACATGAATCCGATGAACCACTGAGGAGGAGTATTTCAACATTTAACATGCGACAAAATCCAAAATAACTCACTTCCTTTTGGGCGTGGCTAAAGCAATGTATATTACAAATGTGTTCATCTTAGGGAGACCCTATGTGTACCAAACTTGGTACATGTACATGAAACTATATGCCGGGCACAAGACTCAATTACAAATGGTGGTGCTATAGACTCAGTGGGCCACACTGGGGCAAAGCTTTGTCCCTGAGTACCTGTCACAAGCTCTGAGGTGTGTGCCAAATTTCATGAGTTTTCACCCATGGCAACCACCTCAAAAACTGTCAAGTGTTGAATGAATGAATGAATAAATAAATAAAGTAAAATAAAATTTTAAAAAACCTTATGGATCCAATAGAGTCCTTGCAGCTATGGTGCTGGGGCCCCAATAAGGAGAGGTCCCTTTGTTCCAGGGGAACAAAGGGCCGTCAGACTAGGGTGCAACGGATAGCTGGTGCAAACTGCAGAATGGGTCAGAGGAAGGTACGGATATGAAAGATTTGAGGCAATTGTAGTTTGGTGAACCTTCTAGTATGCCAAGAAAACCCATATAAACCCTCCCTCAACCAGCATTATACCTAATTTGGTATAGGGGCACTAAAACGGTGACTTATAATTGCCACATTGGCATAATCAGGACTGGGCCATTAATAACTATGCACGATTTTAAGCTGATCAAACCAAGCATCACTGAGTTATGTCCACTTCCTTTATTTTGGTGTGGCATCTCATGCAAATCAATTTCCTGCCATTATGTCCTCCTTTGAGATATCCCCTATTCCTTCGCAATTTATCATTACCGTATTCAACCTAATTAGCGCACAGGGCGCTTAGAAAACGTCATATGGCCATTCAGGGGTGAGCTAAATAGGGACTCCTATAGATGCGGAATCGGTCTGATTGGGTTATTCCATGTCAGAAGTTGAGAGGGGGT
>JAOTRR010000032.1:10835958-10846460 GCA_028570945.1 Gogo arcuatus
CATAATTTGTAATTCTTCCTCACTTACGGTGACAAAGTGATTGGCAGCCATTTTGCCAAGTCGCTCTAGGTGATTATCGAGAAATGGTCCAAATTTCTCGACCAATCAGCGCGCGTGATTTTCTATAATCACCTGTGTATTTATACTAATAATTAATAACATTTGAGTAATTGGTGGGATTGAGGGTGTAGAGGAGCATATGAGAATTTAATTTTTTCAAATCTATTATTGTAGTGTTATCATCATGTGAGAATCACATGGGGAATCTAGCAACGCTTTTAGCAACCAACTGGAATGCCATAGCAATTGTCGGGCTAAAATGTAAAGTGTTATCTTAGCCCGCTGCTCTCCTATAACCAAGGACGGAATGTATGAACAGCCAAAGGAAAATGCATGTTTTAGGTTTATGATTAAAATATCTGACTCCAAAAAGTTTACTTTTTTGCAGAAGAACAACTGAGTCGATAGAGATAAAATAATCAGGTTTATTGTACAAAATGCAGATAAAAAACATACAGCAAAATGGAAATGATCACTTACAGACTTACGGGCGTAGGATGTGTGATGGTCAAAAGCATCTCTCGGCGGTGTGATGGAAAATGCCTCATGATGGTAAAACAAAGTATTGAGTCATGTACACTCTTTTATACCCTCTGAACCTCTTTGAAGTGTATAGTGACCAGGTTATCTCAAATGGAAGACACACAATGCATTTGATTGCTGGGTGGACCCCAGACAAATAATTCCATCATAGGGTGTTGTATGTTAATTGGGTTCTGGAGACCTGAGTTTTGCATATAGTTGGCACCAGTATGTAAATGTGGGGGAGAATTACTCACACAATATAAAATATAAAACCATCTACTGAAAATATTATTTCCTATACTTTTA
Organism: Gogo arcuatus; assembly: GCA_028570945.1. NCBI lineage: Eukaryota > Metazoa > Chordata > Actinopteri > Siluriformes > Anchariidae > Gogo > Gogo arcuatus. The sequence continues at coordinate 10,836,850 of JAOTRR010000032.1, forward strand.
TGATAATTATGCTGTCACCACATTGTTCACTATGAAACACGGATTAAAATGGTATCAAATGGGTAGATTATTAATCCCCAAAGGGAAATTGCAATGTTGCAGCAGCAAATTCACATAAATCACAAAACACACATAACTTGTGCAAAAGAATGAGGTAGATTAAAGTATTTACAAATATGTATCTGTGCAAACTATTTATACTACTAGATGTGAAATAGACAAAAAGTAGTAGAGAATAAAATAATAATAATAAAAACTGTGCAATTAAAAAGTAGAATGTGCAATGCCACTCAGAGAATAAGTCACCCCTCCCGGGACAGAGGGGGGTCATTATATATTATTGTTGCAGTGGGCAGGAAAGCCTTCCTGTAGCAGTCCTTGTTGTAGGAGCCTCTGACTGAAAACACTCTGCTGTCTGACCAGTAGGTTGTGCAGGGAATGTGAAATGTTGTCCATTATGTTGAGCAGTTTGTGTAACATCCTTCTCTCAACAACCAACTCTAGGGGCTCCAAAGTGTTCCCCAGCACAGAGCCAGCCTTCTTTATCAACTACTTTCAGTTTATTAGTGTCATTGGCTCTGATGCTGCTGCCCCAACATATGGCTGCAAAGAAAATTACACTAGCAACAGCAGACTGATAAAAGATGTACATCTGACTGCACATATTAAAGGACCTTAGCTTCTTCAAGAATGAATCTGCTCTGTCCCTTTCTGTAGACAACCTCAATGTTGTATCTCCAGTCCAGTTTTTGTCAAGGTGTCATTGTTATCTGTAACCCAGTTATCTGTATCCCTCCACCACCTCGGCCTCTTCTCTCAGGGTGGAGATTGTGTTCAACCTAGTCCTGGTCCTCCTAAAATCCACAGCCATCTCTTTTGTTTTGGCCACATTTAAGAGGAGGTGGTTGTTCCCACGCCACAAAGCGATCCACCAGTTCTCTGTATTCAATCTCCTGTCCACCACTGACACACCCTACAACTGCTGAATCATCTGAGAATTTTGCAAATGAAAGGTGAGAGTACTGTCCCTTACGGTGCTTCTGTGCTGCTATAGTTATTGAGGGCAGAAGGAGAAGACTTGTTTGGTCCAGGAACAAGGCAGGATGTCTTTCCACAGCACTGGAACCTTCTCCTGACTCAGGCTAAGGTTGAAGAGGTGCCATAGAATCCCACATACTTGTCCCCCGCACAGGCTTTCAGGACCTTGGGTTTGATGCCGTCTGGACTGGCAGCTTTGTCCTGGTGCAGTCTCTTCAGCTGGTTGCTGGAAACAGACTGGCAGGTGGGGGCGGCAGATTAGGGCTTAGTGTTTCCTGGTATGGGAGAAGAGGTTGATGGGAATGTGTTGAAGTCCATGGTAAGGGGTGCGGGGAGGCACAGTGCGAGTCCTTTGATCTTGATCACTGAGGAGGCATGAGATGGAAGCAGCTGTGAGGGTAGGGAGGGTGTGGGGTCTGTGTGGCTGGGGGAGAGGGGGTGGTGGAGGAGGCAGCTGAGGGTCCTGTACTGAACCTGTTGAACACATTGAACTCATTGGCTCTCTTCTGGATTCCCTCAGTCTGATTCCCCTTCACTGTGAACCCTGTGATCTTCATTCCTGACCACACCTCCCTCATGTTGTTTTGCTGGAGTTTGTTCTCCAGCTTTCACCTGTATGCCTCCTTGATCTTCCTCAGCCTCACTTTCAGCTCCCTCTACACACTCCTCAGTAATTCGCTGTCTCCATCCCTGAAGGCTTTCTTATTCCTGTTCAGCAGCTCCTTCAGGTCACTGGTGATCCAGGGCTTATTATTGGGGAAGCATCGCACTGTCCTGGTGAATATGGTGTTATCAACACAGAAGTAAATGTATTCTGTTATGCAGTCAGTCATGGACTTGATATCATCTCCATGGGGCTTACAGAGCACATCCCCGTCTGTGGCCTCAAAACACCCCTGCAGAGTCTCATTTACTTCCTGGGACCACCTCACAGTCCTTGTGGCCACAGGCTGCTGCTGAACAATGAGTGTGTAGGTGGGGGTCACAAGTACCAAATTGTGATCTGAGCTCATGGAGTTGTATGCGTCACTTACATTTGCATAAATTAAATCCAATGTTTTATTGTCTCTGGTGGGACAGTTAACAAATTGCTAAAAAGTTTGAAGTGTGGAAGAGAGAGTAGTATGGTTAAAGTCTCCAGAAATTGCTATGAAGGCATTGGGGTGTTGTGTTAGTTCTGGAAGTGAATACTTTACATGCCGTATGGGCATCAGCTGTTGGTTGAATGTAAACAGCAACAGTAATGGCGCATGTAAACTCCCTCGGCAGATAGTATGGACGCAAACTCAGAGCTAAAAGTTTGATGTCCAGGCTACAGAAATACTCCTTCACACATGCCCAGGATTACACCATCTGTTGACAAGTACTGCAGTACCCCCCTCCTTTCTTCTTACCAGTTAGTCTGCAATCTCTGTCAGCTCATACAGCATGAAAACTGGGGACGGTGGAGTTGGAGTCAGAAATATGTTCCTGCAGCCATGTCTTGATGAAACACATGATACTGCATTCCCAATATTCCTGCTATGTCCTTGTCAGTGCCCTGAGCTGCTTGTCCGTCTTATTTGCCAGGGACTTCACATTCACCATTACAATCGAGGGAAGAAATGGTTTGTATTTCCTCCTTCTCACTCTCCGTATGGCACCGGCCCTGCATCTCCAGCATCTCATCTTCAAATCCTCAGGGATCTTGGGTCTCGCTCCGTACAGTAGAGTGGGTTTGGAGAGCGCTATCAGTTGGTCCCAGAGGTAAAAAATACTCCTGCACCTGTTGGCTTGGTGACCCAGCACAAGAAAAGTTGGAAGTGCCAAGAAGATGAGTAGAAATCGATTCAGCCACACAGTATCTGTTAGAGCGTGAAAAGTTTTACAGATGAAGTATTTTGACAAATAAGAACATGACAAACACAAGAAAAAAAAACCGCACAAGGCATTCACTGGAGCTGCTGCAACAGGCTGTCACTAGTGTGGCCTGAAGGATGTTTTAGTTAAGCATAGTTTAATTTAACCTTAAGAAATTACTGCCACAATTTATAAATCTACTACAAATCCCTCCTCCAGGACATCTGAATGCAGAGCCATTTAATGGCCTGAGGACATGTGGCAGTAATCGTCGTTCGAAGGGCAGTGATGTTTACAGGTGATGGAAACGGGGCTCTCCAGGACACGATTCCTGAAGCTTCAATCCACCAGTCGTCTTTAGCTGTGTGGAGGTACTGGTCCAGAATTTTGCTGTCTGGTTTGCACTCTGTTGCAGCTGAAGTCAGTTGCCTGGTGTGGGCTCCTATGCACCATGTTTCTCCTTCCAGCAGAAAGATACATCAGTGTCCAGTGGTTCTTGTCCAAGATCCATGAATGTTCCATTTTGAAGTTATTTGTTACTTCCTTTGCGGGATGCAGAAGACCCTAAGCCATCATAGCAAAACTGTTTGTATCAATTTCAGTCCAAAGCCATCTTCATGGATTCTAAGTGCATCTATAGGCTGTCCATATGGAGGCCATCCCCAGCAACAGCAGGACATCAGGATGGATCAGCCAGGTCCGGAGAGCAGAAGGGGTCAGAAGTCCAACCAGAAGTAGGGCATCAGGATAGATGGATCATGCAGGTCCCACTGGGTTGGAATTATAAACCAACTGGGTTAGCCTAGCAACCAACTGTGTTAGCCTAGCAGCACCCTAGCAGCCAGGTGGTTTTGCATAACATCCACCTAGCAGCAATTGAGCTACCAACTGGGTTAGCCTAGAAACCAACTAGCACCAACCTAGCAACACCCTAGCAACCAACTTGAATATGCTAACAACCTTTAGACAACAACCACCTAGCAACAATTTAACAACCACCTGGAATTTAATAGCAGCATTTTAGTATTTATAACCTTTAGACAGGTTTCAGCATTTTTATCATTTTTACTCTTTACATATAGGCAGCATTTATCCTTTTAACCTTTACATGCTCAGCTGTTAAACCTTTTAACATTTTAAAATCAGTGATAACAAAACACTTGTATATTGTTTTATTCTTTTAGCATGTTTAGTGGGCTCTTTTAGGCCAACATCAAAGTTAATTCACAATTATTATTATTGTTATTATTATTATTATTATGTAGTACATGGGGAATCTAGCAACACCCTTGCAACCACCTGGGACCATATAGTGACCTCCTAGAAACACGGTGATACATAGTGACCCCTGGAACCTTATAACTGCAATCTACCACATCCTAGCAAGCAGGTGGATTCTAAGTGCATTCTAAGTGCACTTCTAAGTGGATTCTAAGTGCATCTATAGGCTGTCCATATGGAGGCCATCCCCAGCAACAGCAAGACATCAGGATGGATCAGCCATGATGGCAACCAATTAACACCCTTGCAACTAGCTGAGTTTGCTTAGCAACCGACTAGCTAAAACCTTGCAATTAACTGGGATCGTATTGAAGCTTCCAGGGAAACACCATAACACCCACCTGGGGCCCCATAACAGCCACCAACAATATCCTAGTTACCAGCTGAGTTTTCTTACCAACTGACTAGCTACAACCTTGCAGCCAACTGGAATCATATTGTAACCTCCTAGAAACATAATAGCAACCACCTAGCAACCAAAATGGTTAACATAGTGATGACCTAGCAGCCCCCTAGCAACCAAAAGGAATATAATTGCTATGCTAACCCAGTTGGTTACTATCAACTTTAATAGATGAGCAACATTTTTATGTTTATAGTTTTAACTGTTCATAGCAACCAAGTAACAACACCCTGGTGACCAATAACATAGCAGCATTTTAGCATTTTTACACTATTACTTTTAAACATGTTTCAGTGGTTTTTTTAAAGCATTTTAACCTTTTATATATTATAAACTTTTAGCCTTTTAACCTTTCCATGCTTAACTGTTATACATTTTGAAATCAATTACAGCAAAACATTGTAATATCGTTTAAAACTTTTAGCATGTTTAGCAGACTGTCAGGCCAACGTCAGAGTTCATTCACAAACTTTAGCTGTCACGTTGTTGTTGTTACAGATAAATTTTGGGCTCTGTCTCCTCCTAGGGCTTTTAACTTGCATCCACCAAACTTTCACACATTATCTGATTCATTGTTGTCTGACTAAGGGATCTGACCTTCTACTCATTGTTTATCTCCCATTTTTCATCTCTTTCCTCTATTCACTTGAATAGGATTTTTAAAGAACTACACTAATTCATTCAGTTCTCAAGCTTCAGCCAACAAAATTCAGATTGTCAAACTTCAGTACATCAGGACTAGCCAAAACATTAGTTTTGGGTTCAGCACTCTAGGAAAAGACAAACTGACTGTCGGTTACAAGTTCTGGAATGTCACAAAGGGCCAGTATCACACACACAGTGCAGGTTTGCAGGCCTGCATTTTGACACAATGGGCATTTCTCCTCAAAATTAATTTTGTCTATTCACTCACATCCATTAATACCACTATGCCTGCTAATTGCCACAAAACCCAAAAATAAATATCCCCCTGACCCCTAATTTCCCCAAAGCCCAAATATAAATAACTTCCTGCCTGCTAATTGATCCAAAACCAAAAAATAAACATGGCCATGAACAGCAATGATTGGGGTCCAAGCATATAGAGACTTTGAGGCCCCTTAATGCTTATTGAAGAATTTACAAACTGAAACATTCATGACTCTAAGCCACAGTGGCAAAAGCAGGTCCCAGCCAAAGAACTTTGAGAAATGAGATACAGAGATTGATGCAAGACGCACTCTGGCAGAAGTGGAGTTCGAATCCTCAACCTTTGGATTGAGAGACGAATGACTAACCTATTGAGTAACATGGTTTGAGCATTGTGCTGAAGAGGGGCTTCCCTGCGATATCTGTGTAAATCAGTACAACTGAGATCTCTTCTGATGCTGGAATGCCAACATGAACATACAATTTATTGTTGATGCCTAATTGTGTATTGTTTACATTGTTGCTTACATTTCTAAATCTGAACAAGAAATGGGTCTGTTGCTTCTGTGTGCACAAAAAGAGACTGAAAATAGGACATGCCAAGGGTGAATGTTGAATACATGAATATAATCAGCTGATTGCCTTGTCACCTTGGGTTTTAAATAGAGCCACTAGACCTTTCTAAGTACTCTTGACACTTTTTCAGGGTTTTAGCAATCCTGCCACAGCTTCCTTATGGTTCAAATTCAGCACCTTCATGATTGTGGTGGGGTTTGTTAACCATTACACCATGGAAGATGCTGTAGTAAGCATGAAAAATTTTTACGATGAAAAAAATAGCACTTCAAGAACATTGTGAGAATCAGATAAAATAAATTGACTTGACTTGGACCTGTATACTGGGTGCTTAGGATTTGGAAATTGGGGAAATAGGAACATGTTGAATGCCTGATTTTAATGTTGATTTCCTCATTAACACCTTGGGTTTTAAATTGAGCCAATAGACATTCTAAGTACTCTTGACACTTAGAAAATGTTGGGGTTTAGCAAGCTTGCCACTGCTACCTTGCGTTGAATCCAGCAGGCCTTGAACTTGGCACCTTCGGGTTTGTGACAGGGTTTGTTAACAGCTAGGTTTTAATGGCAATGCATAAGTTTTAATGAAAATCTAATGATTATGATGTCATACACCTGCATACTAAATGAGATGTTGATTGGACATTCGGAGAAGCCACTTACACTTAATTGCCCCATGACAAAATTTTATCTGAGTAAACAAATGAAAAGGTTTGATGCATCATATTTTCTTGAACAACTTTTGGTAAGTATAGTCTGTAGGTGCTTTACACTGAATTTGATTTGAATCTGAGTAGCAGTATTGGACAAGCTGATAAAAGTAGGTTTTTCAGATAGTGTGAAAATGCAAGAATATTAACTTGTAAAAAGTCAAATTTATGATGCATATTGATAAGTGCATTGCAGAAGAAAAAGAGTTTTGAATTTGGGTCAAGTAACTTCTGAGGTGCAGGCTAAAATGTAATCGTCTTTGTTGCAGTGCCACCTTTTTGCCGTTTCTGCCAAGGTTTTGAAAAGTCCTTTTTTATGATGTTATAAACCTATGCATCAATTTCCATGTCAATTGGGCATTCACAGTGGAAATTACAAACTGCTGAATTTTGATTCTGATTAACTTATCAAAGCAATATTTTGAGAAGAGTAAGAAAATGTCACTATGAGCCACTGTACCAGATTTGAAGTTTTTCAGAATTATTTTCATTGAAAAACAAGAAATTTTTAGTTATAGCGCTTCCTAATGGTCTATTTGTACAGAACTTGGGGATCATCCATAGAATGTAGTAAAGACTGGACATGTTTTGTGCAAATCAGACAATGCTTTTACGAGATATGACATCTACTGTACTTAGCCATTTTGATGAAGATTGATTTGCTCGTATAATCAAACCAGATTGACCTGTAGAAATTTCTTTCACAACTTGATCACTGACGTCTGAAGATAATCTTGACTTGTTTAGGACAATTGTTTTGGGACAATTGATCCAACTGTTTCTGATGAGATGTCGAAAATAGGTTTTTGAGAAAATTGAGAAAAAGTCACAAAATTTGACATTCTTAGAGAAGAAGACCAGCGAAGCAAAGCTGCAGATGACTTGAGAGATTAAAACAACAAAAGAATTTTGACTCTAGACCAAGTAATTTTCAAGATAATTGTGAAAATGTAAACTTGATTATTACAGTGCCACCTTGAGGTCAATATTTGTCAATTTATGTGCCTGGTTAGTGGGTGAAATTTCCAACCCAGCTGCCAAATTTGTTGTTTCTACAGTTTTTGCTGCACAAACGCTTTTAGCAGAGGAAGAAGAAGAATTGGAGCAAAAACAATTTTGACCCAGGTCATAGAGGCATCAATTGCTAAGTATTGAACTGGGGTAATCTCTAAAAGAAAAAATAATAATGTTCTCATAACCTCTATACCAGATTAAGGAGGAAGTGGCACCCACACTAGAGGCTGTGCAAAACATCCAGAGTGTGTCTCAGGCATTGCAAAAAAGTAAAGAAAACTACAACAGCAAGACTCTGGAGCAGGAACGTATGCGCAAAGAGGGTTCCACTCAGAGAGACCTTGATAAGGTATACACACATACACTCAAGTGCCATATCTAAGTAGCTACCATATGACAAGTTATAAACTTTGATAAATGGCACCAAGATCTTCGATCTTGCACTTGGATATAAAGACACATGGCCACACCTCTCATGCACATTTTTAATAGAAAATGAAAATGGCAAAATTAGCAACTTCCCACATACAAACCTTTTAAAATAATGAGAACAAATAAAATGTCTGTTGTGTGTGTGGTCAGGCTGGGCTGAAGGTTAAGAAAGCCAGAGAAGCATACAAGTCCTACGTGGAGAAATACGCCAGCACAAAGACTGAATTTGAGCAAAAAATGGCAGAGACAGCACAGGTATGTATGTTTATGTAATGATTGTGTTTTTTGTGTTTTTTCCACAGTAATGGGATCAATGTGGTCTTTTGGATTGGAACCATCCAAGTTGATTTGATATATGAAAATCAGACACACATGCACTGATATGCATATAACACATCTCTTCTCGTCTCTTCTCGTCTCGTCTCTTCTCTTCTTGTCTCTTTCCATCTGTTAATTGTGTGTGTGTGTGTGTGTGTGTGTGTGAAAACAGAAGTTTCAGGACATTGAAGAAAGCCATATTGTGCAAATGAAGGCACTTATCCAGTCATATTCTCACTTGATTGAGGAGACGCACAAACAGATTGGAGAGGTGAGTACACACAGACTCGGACACAGTAATATTGTAGTCTGTTTGATTGCTGGTAACTAAAAGTTACGTATTGTTCACCAGAGGTATTCAACCCCTATGAGTCCCCCTTCCCTTTTTTTTTGAGAACTTGTGCCCTGCATCAACACCTGGTTATATAATAATAATAATAATAATAATAATAATAATAATATGGAAATATACGGTTATGTAACTGAACACATAGAACTGAATTATTCATTGAAATATGAAAGTCAGGTCATGAGTAGCTTAAGGCCTCTTCATTAATCTTTTCATTAATCTTGTTTATATGATTTAATGTTAAAAAAAATCTAAAAAAAAAGCGTATGAATTTATTTTACCAAAATGTAATGGAATTTTCTGTGCAATAAGCATTATGGGTTCAGTCCTAACAGCTAGTCCTAACAGGTTCTGATGGGGACCTATTATAGGCCTACTTTTAATTCTTTTAACCTCTGCACCTTTTTCCTTAATAAAGCTTTCTGTGCAATGAGTGTAGATGTACTGTAAAAGTCTTAACAATTTCTTATTGTTAGACTGTTTTGTTTTGTTTTTTGGTATGGTGTTTAAAGAAGCTGAAAGACAGAACAGCATTACCCGAGCCCCCTCACAAATGGGCTACTGGAAAACATAATTCACACACATGCACAAATACATCATTTTGTCCTTTTGATTACAACTAGATAATTTTTTTTTTTTTAGTTGAAAAGTAAATTAATCGAATTTTTTGTAATAGCTGAGAGTAAGTCATTTTCCTCAATAAATAAATGACCAGGTATAATATTTTAGTCTCATTTGTTTA
>JAOTRR010000032.1:10880195-10890475 GCA_028570945.1 Gogo arcuatus
CCTGGACCAGCAGGAATGGCTGAAGTGTCCTTGAGCAAGGCACCTAACCCCCAACCCAGGCTGTTCTGGGTATGTTGTATGTCGCTCTGGATAAGAGCATCTACTAAATACCATTAATGTAATGAAATGTGTGTGCTAGTTCTTTTTCCGGATAGATACTGTGGTAGATTACTTTTCATGCTGAGCCGTTGTCTGATCCAGTTACCGTGTGCGTTCATGTGTTTTGGAGGAGTAGCTTTGGAGGGAGGGCTGAAAGGAGGGGGTGGGAATTTTTCAGTTGGATACTTTCAAAATCTAGCTTATTCTTTTCTCCTCCTTTCTCCAAAATTACCTACCCTAGCTTTAACCATATTTTAATCCCAGTGAATCATTAGGCATTTACTTTTAGCTATTAAATAAAGTATACTCCTATATTAGAGCTGGGCAATGTTACCAAAATATCACAATAGTTTTCTCATTAGTGAAAAATAAATATGAAGTAAGCAACCATGGATATTGCTTTTAGTGAGGCACCAGTTGCTGAGGTTTGCCTTTTCAAATATTCTCTGTATTTGTTCACCTGGCTAGCTCTTAAATTAACAAAAAGATAGCTTGTGTTTCCACCCTTGTTTATTTAGTCGTAAATATGAACATGGACCAAAACATCATGAAATTTTGTTGTATTTGGGGTTGTGATGTCAAATGGACCCCAGTACACAAATGGTTAGGTTTAAGTTCATTCTGTTTTCTTTTCTTACTTGTACACACATCATTCTAACAAGTTTAACTTTTTAAAATCACTACTCTCAATCTACAATACAAGATCAGCACTGTTTTGAATAACTTAAAATAAGTTATAGAGAGGTAATGCATACATACATGGTCCTGTTAATCATGAAGTGATCAGTGTGGGGTGAATGATTTATTTGAGTACAATATAGGTTTGCTGATATTAAGAGAAATTACTTAATGGGCATCATGTTATTATACCACAGGCAGCATTATGTTTTTTCAAATGTCTTGGTTAAATAACTCCTGAAAATATGCTTATACTAAAGCCATGCTACTAGCATTATCAATCCAGAAGGTCTTTATTGCTGTGATGTAACACTAATTTATTCTGTCACCGCAGGTGCTGCCACAGTGGCTTATGAAATTGTTAGTTGTATTAAGTGTATGTCTCACATTCTTTCCTGCTTTTGCGATGAGCATATTTTAATATGTGGTAGAAAATACCAGTGATGAAGGCACTGCAAAATGTATACCTTTACGTGAATCGGTACCTGTATACCTAAAAATGAGGTATACCTGTATTATACTGTACACAGAGTTAAGAGTCCTTAAAATTAAAGCCTAAATCACGTTTAATACAGTTTGTCAGAGTTTAGTCCAGGATTGAGCAGTGTCCTGTTTTTTAGGTGCATAGTGAAGATCACGGGAGACATGACACTTTCCTTTCCCAGTGGCATCATTAAGATCTTCACATCCAATCACTCACCAGCTATACTCAGCTTCCGACTCAGAAACACTAGCAAACTGGAGCAGATACTACCAAATCAGCATCTTCTACACAGGTGTGTGCGTGCATGTGCTCTCGTGCAAGTAATGGACACCAGAATGATGATTTCCCATTTTCTCCATAATTTGGATGTCTATGAGCTTACAGACATCCACGATTGGCTAGTGTTGCTCTGATTGGTGGGAGATAGTAATGCCATTCCTCCCACGCAGAGAGCACAGACAATTTTAGATGGCTGTGGCATTTTCGGGATTTGAACTTGTGATCTCCTGATGATAGGGCGAACACATTTCTATTGCATCACTTGGGAGTCAGAATCAGTTTACTGATCATAATGTAAAGGCCAGGGAACATTGTCATAGGCACGTACTCTTGTTTTCAAAAAAAAATGGGAATATGGCAAGCAACCTATAAAAGAAAATGAATAATAATATAATTCGTGTAAGATTCTCACAAACTATGCATGTGAACAGTTCTTTGGACAGCCTCTCATTCACATATCTGCAGTCAGGTCCATAGATATGGACATTGACAAAGTTATACTTACTTTAGCTGTATATGAGTTCAGTGCAGACTTTCCATTTTAATTTGAGGGTATTTACATCCAAATCAGGTGAACAGTGTAGGAATTACAGCACTTTCTAGGAATAGAAAAGAAAGTGCTGCATAGGATTTTCAGTGAAATACACCAATGCCTCCTTCATACCAAAGAGCAGGGTTGGACCTGGGTTATTTGACCAATGTTCAACCCTTCTTTTGTCAATTCAAACCGAGTCAACACGGGTTAACCCCTGGTCATGACAATTCAGATAGGACCTGGGTCACAAGCTGGGAGAGATGCATAACAATTAACTCACAGGCTGGAAATGGGCAGATATCTCACATACACACACGCTCTGTGTCTGGATCTCACACATGCATGCAAAGTAAAAAATTTGTGCTCAAACAGTTTGAGAAATTAACCGGTAAATATTTTAATGATGTGATGGCGGTGCAGTGGTTAGCACTGTCGCCTCACAGCAAGAAGGTTCCGGGTTCGAACCTCCTGGCCGACAGGGAGGTTTGCATGTGGAGTTTGCATGTTAAGAGCGTTTGCTAAATGCCTGTAATGTAATGTCATCCAGCACCCCATGTGAGTGACCCAGGACCTATCTGAATTGTCATGACCAGGGGTTAGCCTGTGTTCACTCATTTCAATTCAAACAAAAGAAGGGTTGAACATTGGTCAAATAACCCAGGTCTTTGGTATGAAAGAGGCGCTCGAGAGGTGGGTCTCAAAGCCAAGTCAGGCAATGCGGGTTAACGCTTTCAAAGTGGGTATAACCTGGGTTGGCCACATAAGGATGAAAAATTAAAACAAACCCATGACAGAGATAGCAACAACGTTAGGTGTGGCCAAATCAAATGTTTTGATATTTGATACATTCTTAAAAAGAAAGAAAGCATTGGTGATTTCAGGAACACCAAAAGGCCTGGAAACTGTGGAAAGACAGAAGAATTCTTTCCCTGGTAAAGAAAAATAAAACCCTTCACAATATTTGGCCAGATCAAAAGCACCCTCCAGTAGATAGGTGTATCTGTGTCAGTGAACAGTCAAGAGAAGACTTAGAGTAAATACAGAGAGTTTACCACACAATGTAAACCATTGGTAAGCCTCAAAACAGGAAGACCATATTGGAGTTTGCCAAGAACACCTAAAACAGTCTGTGCAGTTCTCTTGTATTTATTGATGCTGTGAGTGCTAACAAAAGCAGCAGGATGAATTCTGAAATGTATAGGGCTATATATGCTCTGATTCAGCCAAATGCTTAAAAACTCATTGGACGGTACTTCACACTGACTGGCAATGACCCAAAGCATATCTCAATAGAAACCCAACACTTTGTAAGGTAAAGAAGTGAAATGTTCTGCAATGTCCAAGTTAGTCACCTGATCTAAATGCAATTGACCATGCAGTTCACTTGCTGTGAGGCAAAACGCCCCAAGAACAAGCAGGAACCAAAGACAACTGCATTAAAGGCTTGGCAGGCATCACCCAGGAAAAAAAAGCAGTGTTTGGTGATGTCTATGGGTTCCAGACTTCAGGCAGTCGTTGACTGCAAAGGATTTGCAGCCAAATCTTAAAAATGACAGTTTAATCTGATTGCTAGTTTGTCCAATTACTTTTGGTCCCTTAAAAGGGGGGAACTACATATAAAAAGTGCTGTAATTCCTGCTCTGTTGACCAGATTTGGATATGAATACCCTTAAATAAAGGCTGAAAAGCTGCACTTTGAACTTGTATTCATTAATTCATTTCTCCAATATACTGTGGTGCAGCTGAAATAACAATTAAATTGTAAACAGTTGTTAATGTCAAATATATATGGACTTGACTGTATTTATTTCTCTCACATATGTTCACTGTTTTGCTTAATTTTCGGTTAAACCTTTTTTTTAATGAGCTCTGGTCGGTATGTAGACGAGTCCAGGAATTAGGCTGGAATTTAATAGGCAAGTGCTTTGAGGAGGGCGCTTCATTTCATGCTGCAGCAGCGGCACACCCAACAGTGAAATACTAAATTATTGAGTTTACTGTATGTGTATTTTACAAAAGCTGGAGCTTTTAATTAAAAAATAAATAAATAAAAGAGCATAAATGTTTCCTTAGGATTAGGTTTAGGTGTAGCATAATAATGAAATTATTATGCTACATAATATGGAATAATATTGGAATTATTATGCTACATAATATGGAAGGTTAATGGAAGGTCCTCAAAATTATAGTAAGACAAGTGATTGTTCTGTGTGTGGTGTGTGTTTCATATAGTGACTCCTCCCAGAATGACACTAGCACGAAAGATTTCTGGATGAATATGCCTGCGCTGATTGCATATCTCAAGAAGGTCTCAGAGCAGAATCCAGGATCCTCTTACTACAATGTAGACATCCTCAAGTATCAGGTATGTCTTGGGTCCTATATTGTGATTTAGATCAATAATGTGTCTTTGCTTGTGCATCCATCCATTTTATAAATTAGACACTGTTGTCCATTCTGAAATGATGAAGCCTACATGGTGTACTTTTGAAGCAGTACCACTCACAACAGCCAATTGTAGGATCGTCCAAAAATGAAGCGAAATGAAAAGCATTTACTTCAAACCGCTTTTGAAAATGGTTCCCAAAACTTTATTTCCAAGATTCTTTGCAATGTATTGTAACTTGAAAGGTACCCATCCGTTATCACTTGTGAATATCTTTTGGTCATTTATCTCCATTAGGTGTGTTCTAATGGGATTCAGTCAACGCCGCTAAATCTGGCAGTGTACTGGAAGTGTGCACAGAGCACTACAGACCTGCGGGTGGATTACCACTACAACCCTGAGGCCATGCAACCACCCGGACCACTCTGTAGCGTGCAGGTCCTCGTACCTGTCAGCGGTGGTGTCACCAACATGCACTCACTCCCCAGTGCCATCTGGTGAGGCACAGGAATACACCAAATATCACAAATCTTACATCCCAATTAATAATATTTTTCTCATCTTTCTGCTTCTCTGTTAATCAATCACTGTCTAATATAGGGTGGAATTATAAAAGATAAGCAAAATATATACAAAGATTTTTAGTCTGGGTTATTGATGTGTCTAGTAGTACCAAGTCAAAGTGACTGGTCATGTGTTATAATGTCTTGACCTCCCATTTGAGGCGTTTCATTCCGTTCTGACAGATAAAGGCCTTTGTGAGTGGGGAAACACCTCTGAGATTATATAAATCTAGCGAAATTGATTTCTTACTAAAAGTTAAATTTTTTGGTACCAGGAATCCAGACCAAAGTAAGTCATTATGGAAGCTGAACGACATCTCTGAGAAGTCTGAAAATGAAGGTATGAACATAGGCTATGAAGTAAATTCACCAATACCAATTCTATTTGAAAGACAATTCTTAGTGTTTTTATAAACAACAAAATTACTGTTTAAAACGGGTATAATATAAAACCTCAATGTATTTAGATAATAATTTGTTTTGTGGTTTGTGTGTGTGAGGTTCTGGCTCTCTGAGGGCAAAGTTTGAGCTCTCGGATGGCCCCTCAATCCCAGCCACTCTAGCTGTTCAGTTCTTTACTGAAGGTAGCACTCTCTCTGGAGTAGAAATGGAACTGGTTGGATCTGGATATCGACTCTCCCTCAATAAGAAGAGATTAGTCTCTGGTAAGACTATGTTTATAAGACCAAATTCCATTTTTCCAGTTTATTTTATTTTCCATTTTATTTTTTATTATTGTAATTGCCTGATTTTACTCACCTAAGTTTTGAAATGTTTTAATACTTGTAAAGCACTGTAACTTGTTGAAAAGTGCTGTATAAATAGTTATTTTTATGATTTTAAATAATAATTTAAAATGGTTTAAGGAAGTTTTAGTTATTGCTCTGCCACTCTCTCAACCCTCCACTGTGGCATGCTATATGCACACATTAACAATTATTATTATTATATGCTATGTGTATAATACGGAGTCTTGGAAGGGACATGGTTGAAAGAAAAAAAAAAGATGCGGTTTTGCGCGCTCTCGCAGAGTTCTCGCAAAGTTTTTCATTTAGATCAATTTACTTCCGGGTCAGTTTGGCAACATGAAAACCACAACAATGGAGCACACTCCCGTGGGAGAGGTTTTATTTTATTTTGTTTTTTATTTAATTTTATTTTAAGATTGTCCTCAAATATAAAGTAGTACGGAGCCCCGGAAGGGACATCGTTCAAAAAAAAAGGTGTGCGTGCGTGCTTCATTCTTGTGGTTTTCATGTTACCGAACTGACCCGGAAGTACCTAAATGAAAAATGAAATGCCTAAATGAAAAAGGTTTTTCATATAAGCTTTAGTACTGAAAGCTGTGTATCTTACATTAACCACTTTCTAAAGCATTAAGAAAAAAACCCTACCCCTTGATTTAAAAAAAAACAAACAAAAAAACACACCCTACCCCTTATATTTACGGCATGTTGCTGAACTGACCCGGTAATACATTGATCTAAATGGGAAAAAAAAAAAGGTTTTGCGGAGACCCCCCTCCCCCCCCATCCATGTCTCTTCCAGGGCTCCATAGTATAACGTGTAAAAATATAATTTTCGGCATTACATTTTCTATGTATAAACTGTTTTAGCAAGTTAATAAATGACACCATTTTTGTGTGTGGGTATGTTACAGGGCGATATATGGCAGACTGCTAAGATGTCAAACCGGCGGCACAGTCGATCAAACTATTGAAAAATTAAAGGATTATTTTTCATTGTCATTTTATTGCATCATCTCTCTTTCGGCAGAAGTTGATGGAAGGTGAAACAAAAGGGCTGTCACCCTGATGGCTTCTTTTATGCCTTTAAATATCCTCATCGTTTTGAAGTATCCTTCTGTCCAAACAAATGCACCTTTTTGGGGAAGAAAGAACTTTTTACTACAATTTTTTACTCATGTAGCACTGAGAATCAAACACTGTCTAAAAACAAATAAAGAACACCAATAAGGAATGTCCAAATACTGAAGAATGAGAAAATGAAAAGTAATAGGGGCAGCCATGGCCTAAAGGTTAGAGAAGCAGCCTTGGGGCCCAAAGGGTCGCTGGCTTGATTCCCTGGACTGGTAGGAAAATCCATGGCTGAAGTGCCCTTGAGCAAGGCACCCAACCCCCAAATGCTCCCCAGGTTGGGTATTCTTTTGATTTATTGTTGACTTTTATATAGTGTTTTCATGTATAGATAAATTTTAATGACCTATAGAAAATATGCAGTGTAAAAGAAAAAGAAAAAATATATCTGCACTAACAATCTTCCAGGCCATTTATAAAGACATTAACCTCTTATTTGTATATTTATCTTTAAGTCCTGATCATAAAGTTAAAAATAAATAGATAAAAAAACGCAACAAAAAATGAGTGTCAATGAGGGAAAAAATGCATCAGGCTATGTGAACATTTATGGTCTGTCCAAAAAGCTACACCTTCAGGACAGGCCTGAGTTCTTACTTTGGATAAAATCCTTCTAGCATTATTAATTGTTCCCTGGATTCTGCCTAATCTAGACTTCGCAGCTATTGGTGTACTTTTGACAAACAAGCCCTTAGGTATTACCCACACCGTGGCTGAAATTTCATATAGAGTATCTCTCAATAATTAGTATTTCTCACAGTAAATGTGCAATGAAGGTATAAGCTATGGATCATTTATGTGATTTATGTTTAGTTTTTAATTTCAATGTCAAGGATTCTGGTCAGTTTTGTGATAATTTTCAACAAGAAAAAGAGAACCAAAAACTTGGAAAACTGACCTTAGTGCTAATCAAACTTGTTGATTTCTTTCTCTACAAGCATATCTTTAATACTGTAAGTGCCAGTTCTATTTTATATTTTTTTTTTTAAAACTGGGACACTGAAGGGAAAATACTCAAATGACCATGTTAAATGAATGCCTTTCTTTAAAAAAATGGTAATTCTAAAAAAACAAAACAAAAAAAAAACCAATCAGTGGTAGTATGGTGTGGTGTGTTCTGAATATGTACTGTAGCCCCTTACATAGGATGCTTCCAGCTTTAAAGATGACAGATCCAAAACAGACAGCTTTGTACATTTTGAGATTGATGTCAATCTCCCCACACATTTTGATTTTTAGTTTTGAATTCCTATCTCCTTCCTGGTCTTTGTGTTAATATTTCATAATACACAGTATATGCTGTCTTGCCCTCAAAATACAGATCAAATTATCTGATGCCCATTTAACCAGCTGAACTTGTTCTTACTAATCTTTACCTTTGGATATTTGCTGTAGTTGAGTAATCCTACATGCAATTAATTACTAAATGACTGGGACCTAGGTGACCCAAATATTACAATATGCACAAAGGGACTGAGAAATTATAGTGGAAATGAGAATGAATTCCCCCTATCCCTAATTATTTTCATTTTTTTCTACCAACACTTTAGCAATTTAGGTAGTAGGACTACCTACTTGATTCCTATAGACACAGGGCAGTCTAGCTTAACTGTTGCATGTCTAAGTAACTAACCATTCAAAACTTCTAAACAGATCCAAAGTGCTTTAATGGGCTAAACACAGTAGGGTTTTTTTTTTTAAAAATAAATAATGGCTCTGTGCCTTATATCCTTCTCTAAGGGTCAATTTGTCTTAATTTTACAAATCTTAAGGGCTACTTTAACCAGTGGGATGATGGAGATAGCTAGACCTGAAATAATACAAAGGAATGTTTGATGTGTACTAAAAATTTTAATGTGTAAATGTAACGTGTAATGTAGAATGTGTAAAAACATTCTAGGAAAGTTTCAGGTCCCCCCCCCCCCCCAATATCTTTTTCCACAGGATCATTTTTTATGATGTAACTAGGCAGAGTTTTAAAATTCCTAATCTTTACTGTTTTATTGGAAATGTTTAAGATGTATGTAATTGTATTGAAAAATTAATAAAATGGCATTGGGCATTTAGTGTAGAGGCAGATATTAACCGGTGGACATTAGGGTCAAAACTGAACTGTGTGACATTTTTTTCTGTCCAGTAAAACTACATGACATAAATGTCTGATTGTGTATTTTCGCAAGCTGGTTCTTGCTGCCTCTACAACCATCAGTGCGTGACGGCATTTTGGAGCTTCTTAAATCTTGCCTTTTGCTCCTTTTGGTCTCATGGATGTGTTAAATAATCTGTGTAAATGATTTTTCACAACATTTTTACAAATTTACTACTTTTTCTCATTATTTCAATGTCTGTAATAAATGTGTAATATATAAATCTATACAAATATAAGAACTATTACAGAAGTTTGTATGTAGTCATTTGTTGGATTTATTTTCAACTTTTTATAAATATTTAAAATCATAAATTAGAACATGGATTATTGTAATGGATTTTAAATATAGGTTGCTTTATACAGTACTTTCTTGATCACAAAGCAAAGATTTTGCAGAAGCTATGCACAGTTTACTTATGCAAGCTAATTTTTAAGCACAAAACCATTTGAATTAAAATTTGAGCTTGACTTAATCTACATTTCTTCCATGTCCTCATACTACCAGCCCATGCAGAATGTTGTTGTTTACTTCTAGAAGAATCAAGCATAGGCAAACGGACCTTGTTAGCATAAGCTATGACAGTGCAGTTATCCTCTGATAATAGTTCAAGTGCAACAGTTACCAACATAAAAATATTACCAGTATAAAAAATGCATGAAATGGGGTCTTGGCTAACTGACTATCCACTCCATTTCATAACTGCACAGCCTTTTAACCAAAGTCCTTATAGGCAAGTCTTGCCACTCAGCAGCCATCTTGGTAATGCACCTGAGGTAACAAGACCAAGCACCTATCTAAATGAATGGGGAGAGGGCCGTAACTGCACTTTCAATGTCCCTGGAGCATAAAAACTCCATGTATAGAATCACCAGTCAAATCTAATTAAAAAAACAAAAAAACTTAGTTTGGTGACTTTGCCCCAAAATGATCATTATTTGCAATGATATTAAATTATTATTTGATTGATATTATTCATTTGATTGTTATTCATATATATTTGATATTTGATGAAAACAAATATTTGATTTGATAAATGAGCATAAACAAATAATTTGTTTTACCTGAAATGCAGGAATGGATGTATATTAACAAATGAAATGAAGTTGACCTGACAACACACAAAATATCTTGGGTTCATACTATCTGTGAACCCAAATCTGTGATTTTAAACAGCTGATGTCAACAGGTGATTGTAATCATGATTTGGTACAAAATCAGTATCCAGGAAA
>JAOTRR010000032.1:10953319-10964414 GCA_028570945.1 Gogo arcuatus
GGATGTAAAATTTCCTGCTTCAAATGCAACCAATAACATGACTCATTGCTAATTTAAAATTTTTGTTACTGTTAACGGTAACGACTGTCACCCCTCCCCATCCCCCTTCACACCCACTGGTCTGGTCCTGGTCTTGACTCAGTCTCACCCTGCCTTTGTCTTGGTCTTGACTTGGTCTCAACCCCTCAAAGTCTTGGTCTTGCCTCAGTCTCAATGCACTCTGATCTCGGTCATGACTTGGTCTCAGTTTAGGTGGTCTTGACTATAACACTAATGTCAAATATCAACCCTACCGCTACATCCCCAAAAGCAAGGGAAAACGCTAGCAAAAACAGCCCAGATATAGAAATGCCAGTGTAACCTGCAGGGTTTACACATTGCATGTGTATTACAACCCTAGTGATCCTGACAGACAACGTACCTGACTGTAGTGGGGTTACCCCTCCCACACCCCACATTAGGCAGGAATTAGTTTGTAAAGCATGATGTCCATATATAACGCTAGCAGTATGCTCTGCAATTAGCTGCTTGGTTACATTACCTCCCTTGCTGTGTGTTGCCTGTCAGAAAATTTAAGGTATTTTTAAGGTATGTTTTTGGAGATACAATGCCCTTTTTACTGTTGCTTTACATGCACCAGGGATTGGGTATGTTAACAGCAGATGCATTTCTATACAGGTGACTTACCTGCAACTTATGTTTCCTTATCAATGTTTTACATCTCACTATTTCCAGGTGGTGTAGTTGGAGAATTTTTAAGTATTGTGACTAAAGTGCGCTATCTGGTCACACCAGCACTGGGCTCCTGAGTGGCGCAACAGAATAGTGTTTGCCCTATCGTCAGGGGATTGTGATTCTGAATTTTCAATACCATAGCCATTTGACCATGCTCTGTGGGTAGGAAGGATGGCATTGCTCTCTCCCCCCTGTCAATCACAGTGACACTAGCCAGTCATGGGTGTCTGTGAGCTCATGTATGTGGAAGTGGGCAGATGCTTTCCTCTGTGTGTGTTACATTGCCCTGCAACACATCAGTTCGAAAAGATGTGGTTGGCTCGCTTCGTGTGTCCACAGTTGGTAGCTGTCATATGATAGAGGAGAGCTGGCTGGTGGCTGGGAAAAGATGTGAGATGTGAGACGTGAGAGATGTGCACTGAACTGTTTTTTTTTATTTTTATCACATTGGCACTGTTCTTATTTTTGTTTAAATCACCTCATGACATTTTCTAATGAATTTTGTTGGTTCTATATAAAATATAGAATAATACATACAAATATATATTATTATATATACAAATAAGTAGCCTAAATAGCCAAAATATATACAAATAAGTAGCCTAATTTAAGCCACTGGAGCAAGCAGTTACAAAGGATTAATGAATGAATGTGGACTTTGTCCCACAAGCTCTATATCTGACTGCTCACTTGCACCCATATGGAAAAAAAAGACTCCCACTCGTGTATTTTTCCTTGTGTCCCATGGGATCCCTGTCCTGATGCACTCCTCTAATCTCAACCTGATGTCCTGTGAACCTTTTTTGCAAGCTTTCTAAAAAGAAAAAAAAAGTTTATCATTTGGATCACATTATCAGGTGATTCTGAATAATTTATTCATATTCAGTTACATCCCGAATCTACATACAGTGCTAATACAGTTCATTCTAGCTTCAGTAACAAAGGACTATAGGCACGATAGGCACTTGATTATTAAAATACCAATAAAAAATAAGTCAGTGATAATTTTGTTACTAATACAAATTCTTTACTTACAGTAAATTGTGGGATCAAAAGAATATGCTGTTAGACAATGTACTTTGGAGAGTACCATGGGTACGATGTGTCCACTAGAACACATTTTATAGACAGCAAATAAAAGTGAAGCAAGCCATTCAATTTACCACTATCAATATCTAATGGAATGGAAAACACATTTTTTCCATCAGATTTTGGCTAAAATCTTAGAAAACTTCATGAATGATTCATTCTTAATCCATTTGTAAACTGGCCCTGTGAGAATGTTTTTTTATGCTACAGGGGAATTGGAATGTGCAGAGATATCTACAAGCACATATTCCTACAATTAGAGGCCAATAGTATTTTTTTAAATCTACAGATTAACATGCATTAAACTGTTAGTGCTGCAAGACAGTTCTTCGACAGTTAAATGTAACTGTTAACTGTAGAGAATTGGACAATAATAACAACCAGTGTTATTTCCCACAGCTGACTCACAACCCATTGACTCCATTCATCTTTGTACAAATACATTCTAACTGTCAGAACAGATGAGATAAGAACAAGGATTGAGCTACTTGTCCTCCTGTTGCCTTAAACAGATGTGGGAAAGGATACAGGTTACATGCACACATATACACCTATATACAAAGCCATCAGCCATTCTCAACAACTCAGTACATACCCTCCAGTCAGGAACTTACATGATTAATATATGTAGGATACCCAAAGGTAGGTACATTTTTTTAAAAAAAAAGCCATAGAGATTAAATCCAGGAGAAAATGCAAGTCAATGTAATCTAAAGTCTAAAGTGTTATGTAAAGTCTGTTAGATATTTAGGGCATGATACCATATGCTGTGAAATATGTTTGCTAAAAAAAAAGTAATAAGTTAGAAATAAAAATTACAGATACTAATGATGGATGAGGAAATAAAACCAAATATATACACAGCACAAGTGACAATATAAATGTGTTTTTGCCAGCTAAAGAGTATACAATTACAAAAAACAACACTAAGATTATGTTGAAAGTCACACATTCACAATTTTTGTTCTCAATAAATTTCTCCTTACAGAAAAGTCACATGAACTTCATATATTATGTTTCACACATTTTTCATATGTGTGTACTTTTCAGACTTTGTGCATGTTTTTATCTTCACAAATTATTTTTCATGTATCATTTATTTCACGTTAAATTTTCATGTATAGGACATATGGTTTTCTTCTCACATGATTTTTACGCATGATCCCATTGATCAATCCTCCAATATAGCATCTGTCTTCTCAGTATAGATCATGTTTAACAGGCCTGTATCAAGAGCAAGAGGGGTACTTAACTGAGCTTATATATCTAAGAACTAATTTTGCTAACAATGAAGCTAGCTCTGCTAATAGCTTTTATTTATTAATTTTTTTTCTTCCAGTTACTCCTCCCAAGTGCTAGGTGGCTCCAGCCTTTAGGTATAACATTCCATATTCATTAAGAATTTCTAGGTGCATTTATAATTAATTTGAAATCAGGTTCATTGGCTTGGGTTTCACAATACATTTAAAGATCAAAGCATGGCAAGATTTGAACTGTTGTGTCAGAATGATTAAACTGCACATATTGCTGACTTACATTCTGCAACTTTGAGTGCAATGTTTGCTCTCTCCACTAATCCTACACTGGAGTTCTCATTAATAGGATGCTGAAAATTGTAAGTCAGAAAATAAGCTCTTGCTCTGTTTTTTTTTTTAACGACCTAACAGCTAATTCTGACCAGTAATCCTTATGTTTGAGATTTTTGACTGTTTGTCTTCTATTAAATACTACTGTAACTGTGCTTGCAATGTCTGTGGTCAGTCAAATTATAAACTTCTTACAGGAATAATGAAAATACAGCATCAACCAACAAATTAACACTAGAATTGCTAAGCACATGAAAATGTTTAATATGTTTCCGGGTGGAGTTTTCCTTTAATATTTTAATGTCTTTGAAATGCTAAATTATTTATTTCATATTATCATTACTACAAGTTCCATTTGGAACAAACTGGACCATGAGGAAGTCAGAAAAATTTAAACCTGAACAAATACTCTTTACTGTGAAACTCATTGTCAATTTCATGACCTTTAAAAGTAATCATTTCCAATTTTATATAAACCCTCATACCAAAGTCACCAGCTTGTATGATCAATTTGTCCATCCAGATATGGGAAGTTCATAAATTCCTTTAGTTTTATGTAAAATAATTATAAAGAGCTCTCTTTTTTGTGATGTTTCATGAGAGAATGTTAAATCGCAGTATGATCTAAGTTTGAAGTTTCATTATAATATTGACATAGATTATGATTACTGATTGTTGATTACATGAGGCTGTCATCAGAGGAGCATCTGGATGAAAGAGCAAAGCAAAACTTATTTTTCTTCTGTTCATGTTCTTCCTGTTGAATGTTTAAATGTTAGAAATGAGGTTCCCTAGTTCTTCTCCCTCTTTCCATTCTCTCCATCTGTATATGTGTGTGGCTGTGTGTATGTGGGGGGTGGGGGTGGGGGTGGGGGTTAGCCTCAGGGGAGCACTGAGGTGTAAGTCGCTCAGATGTTTGCAGACGTTAGAGCGGGTTTAAGGAAGTCGTACAACCTTTGGGTTCAGAAGGTTAAATGTCAATGAACATACACCACTACAACAACTGACTGTGTATTTGTGCCTGTGCTGATGTCTTCATACATATCACTGCAACCAGATTCAGTTTCCTCTGTCTCACTTGACTGGACATTAGCCAACTTAATAGCTTGTGTTGGATCATGTGTGGTTGCACACAGTTTGCCCCACAGAGTGGACTTGAACTCATTGTGTACACCCTAAAGTTTTACGAGAGTGCACATAAGGGAACTGGTGGACCCGTGACCCTTTGTGGAAAAGATGGAAGTGTTTGAGGGTCAGAGAAAGCTAGTGATCTGCTCCTGACTGTAGAGAATGTGCATGTAATCTGCCACTGTGGAAATATCTCTCTCTCTCTCTCTCTCTCTCTCGGCAGGTCCATAAAGCTGCGGTGGGTTGTAATTCGTCCCAGTGGAGAATGCCTTGGAAAAACAAAGTATGAATGGTTCACATTGATTTGAGTCAAGTGTGTGTGTGGATGTGTGTGCATGTGTTTTTGCTTCTGACTCCAAGCCTTTTTTTTTGCTTGTAATGAAAAACACTTCATAAAGTCATTATGGAGTAAGAATGGAGTTGGCTATGGAGTTGATTTGTTTAAGGTTTTTGAATATTAAAAGCATAAATTTTGCATAAGTATAGTTTTAATATTGCTCATTTTAATAGCACAGTATTGCACCTCACAATCCTAGTATTTTGATAGAATTTTTTTTGTTGTTCTGTTTACATCTTTCAATGTCCAATCACTACAATTCCCAACATGCACTATGGAAATACTTCATACAATCATTGGGAAATCCTCACAGGAAACTACCAAAGAGTATTGGCATACTGCTTGCAAATACATAAGTACTACTAGTCAATTGTAGCACAGGAAACAGGATTTGTTGGCTTATAGGAGGTGGTGAAGGAGAAGAAGAATTATTTGTCTTAAGTTCTTAAATGAAAATGATGATTAAGTAGAACAATTCCATTGCAGAATGTAATATCAAAGTGTGCTGAAAGCTAAACGTCTCATTTTGCCATTTCTCAATAAAGCATATAAAAATGATGTATACTTCTGGATGTGCAGACAGCAGTTCAGACCAGAAAGCTATTATTAAGATCCCATGGATGCAGAAGAGGGTAGATAGCACTTTCCTCAGAGTGTGTTTTGTTGCCCTGTCACGCAGCATGAGCAGCACTTAGAAAAGATACATTTGGCTGTCTTCATGTGTCTCGGAGGAAGCACATGTTAATCTTCGCCCTCCTGAGTTGCTAGCTGCCTGGCTGGGTAGGAATTGGTAGTTGACCAAACTGGGGGAGAAAATGTGGAAAGATCTGGGAAAAAAAAAACAAAAAAACATCAGAAGAGGGGTTTTTTTTCAGACCAGGAAATCTCCACCCTACAGATGACTATTAGCTTTATAACAGGCAATAGGTTTCATGGTAAATTTTTTCTTTTGGCCAGATTTAATGTCCCTTTAATGATAAGGCACTTAATACACTTAAGCCGGTTTCTGACCATGCAATTACAATGCTCTTTTAAAATTATTTCTTGTCACACTGTGTGAAATGGTCCCAAAAATATCGGTTGAATTTTAGAACAGATTGTATGATAACATGTTCTCTATGTAAGATTATACGATGAACATCCTCTAATGAAAGACCTGCGATTAAATAAATGACTACGCTATTATGTCATCAATCACACAATCCAGGCTCATGCAGAAAATGGGGTATTGAGGTAATAAGGATGTTTTTTCTGTCCATTAACATAATTCTTTTTTGTTTCACCATTGTCCCTGTCATACTTGTAACTCTCTGTATCATCCTGTGTCATCCTGTCATGTGGTTTTTAGATGAACATCTGACACTGCCAGAACGTCAGTCACTGACTGTCCTGTGTTGCAGTGGCAATTATTAGCTGCTACTGAACATGTCATATATGTTCCAAGACTGTGGATCTCAACTTGTGACCAAATAATTTATGTTATAATGTGTGATTTTTGTCTGTGACAGCAAAATCGGGCCAAGAATGTACAGTGTAAATTCAGCTAAGAATTGTCAATTAAAACTTCATGCATTCTAAGTCTTACTGCTGAATTTGTGAGAGTTAAATCAAACTGCAATATTTTCCACGACAGTTAAAGTAAAAATTATTTGCAAGCAGGAACTTGATATATTTCTCCACAATCTGTGTTTAGGCTAGTTATGGTTGTATTATGTGGATTTACAGCTCTATGACATTTCAATGCTCTATGGCATTTCAGTGCTTGATTTCACTCCAGTTCCTCCATGTGTGAGAGACAGATTTTTCTCTTCATTTGGAAAGTATGATCCCACACCTATGGGGAGGAATGAAAGGCTGTTGTGCATGAAAATCCCAGGAGATCAGCAACAAACATGCCATGGTCAAAACCATTGAGATGTCAATATTCCCCCATTTCTGATGTTTGATGTAAACATTAACTGAAGCTATTGACATCTATGATTTTTTTTTTTTTGTATTGCATTGCTACCACATGATTGTCTGATTGGATAATTGCAGGAATGAGCTGATATACAGGTGTTACTAATAAAGTGGTCAGCGAGTATATAATGTGGAATTCCACTGATTATATTATGCTTCTCAATGTGCAATCTAATCTTGTTTTTATGTTGAATAAGATTTACTCCTACGAAGAGCTTAGAAGAGTGAACAAATCCAGGATTTTTTAAAATTGACAAGTCCAATCCAGTTAACACAGTAATCCACATATGAATATGAAAATTTATACATATCGATTATTTCTCTTTGTGCTGTATTGTTTAACTTATTTTTCTTCTGTGTAACTGCTTAATTGATAAGTATTCTATGCTCAGTGTGAATTGTCAAATTACAGATTTGAAGTTTCATGGATTTGCATATTTTGATTTTGGCATTTTCTTCCATTCCTTCCTAAATGCCAATTTTCTCTAATATCTGCCAGATAAGATGGAGAATGTTGGTGGACAGCAATTTTCAGGTCAAGGATTTTCAATAGGGTTTAAATTCTGGGCTTTGGATCAGCCGTTCCAAAACACAAACCTTTTTTTCCCCCAAACCATTCCTTTGTAGTGTTTGCCATGTGCTTTGGCTCATTGTTATGTTGGAACATGTTTTTTGCCCTAAATGCAGATGTCTGGCTGACTGTAACAAGTTCTCCTCAACAATTTGCTTATATTTGACTCCGTCCATATTGCCTGTGAAGGCAACAAGATTCCCAGTTCCTCCTGCTGAAAAGTAATGCTAGAGCATGATGGTACCACCAATGTGCTTGATCGTAGGAATGGATGGGTTTAATTTAGACTGCTAAAAGAAAGGGAGTGAATATTTATCAGTTAAGCAGAATTCAGACTTTTTATTATTTTTAATAAATCTGAGGACATCTAAATACTTTATTTAATTTTATTTATATAGTCACTTCAAAATGATCAGAAAACAAAAATCCCATTCTAATACTGTATATCTAAATATGATGTTGCAATACAATGTTGCAATACCCAATCTTACCTTGTTCATCTCTAGTTGACATACACAACAATGATACATGCTTGTGTTCTTAATTGATCAACACAGTGAACAATTTTATTCAAAATACAGTATGATTTGCAGAATGCTCATGTAGTTTTAAAAAATGTGTCAGAGCAGAAACAGTTTCTAGAAAGGTGTGCATGTGCATGTGTACGTGAGTGTGAGAGAGATTTTTCATTATGTGTTTTTGTCTGTGGTTAAACAAGCATATCATTTGATTCCTGTAATCCAAGATAAATATGTTAAACATAAATAACTTTAATTTATATCTCAGTAAAAGAAAAACCTGACTAAATGGAATTCCCTTGGAGTGCTATTTAATCTGTCCAAATTTTAGTCTACCCAGTTTGCTTTGGCTAAAGAGCATGTTGTGTGCGGGTGTGTGTGCGTGCGTGTTCCTGCATAGCTGATTTCTGAGATGAAACAAGAAAAACCCATGGCTGAAACAAAATTCAGAATGTTTTATTGGGCCCGAGGTTACAGTTTCCTTAAAACAGAACCAATGTCAATTTTGTCAAATCTTTCAGAAACAACTGACAAATATTTTAGTTTGAAGTGAATAGAGGCGCACGTGCTGGAAATAGACACAGTTTCTAATCAGGAATTAGGAGCAGTTACAAAATATAGATACAAATAGTTGGTACACAGTACATAAACAAGCCAAAAGACACTCACCCAGCATTGTATGACAAACATTTTTTAAAATTTTGTTGTTTAAATGTTATAGTGAATTTAGTGTTCTGTTTCAAATGTCTCCTTTCCATTCACAGTTACATACACATATTTAAGAAAAAATATGACTCTAGAAAGTAAGGTTGGTATTAATACACTTTACTTTTAATTTATTATGACATTCTGAAGCATGAGGCAATTATCATGGATTTATAGCTAAAAATTTGTCTTTTTTTACATGCAACTTATGACAGTTTTAGATTTTTTATAAAGTATGACCAAATGTGGTGAAGTAACATATTACTTTGCTTCTTTTGTAGACAAAATGTTTTCATTTTTTGGTTACCCACACTTTAGAATCAGCAACACATTAGATGATGGTTTGATGGCAGAATGCGGCTGTGTTTCCAACTGGTACTCTATGAATGAAGTCACGGCTGGCTAACGAGCTGGTGTAAATTCCCATTCATTTTCCTGGACTGTTTTTAAGGACATAAAAATAAAGGATGTAATGACAGAATAGAAATCCAAGGCTAGGGAATTTTTGAATAAAACCTAACTTGTAAAGAATTTTTGTAATTTCTACAATCAAATACTGTATTCAAACAATATGATACCTTACCTTACATATGGTAACATGCATAGAATTCTGGAAAATATTTACACCACTGGCAGATTATACTGTGTCAAAGGACCTTATTGTATAACTACTATATTGTACTGTAACAATAACACAGTGAAACATGCAGTATCATTAACTGTAAAACAGCACACCAAAAAATGTATTTGAAGCAGCAAAAGAGCCTTGTTTGTCTCTTTTTTTGTTATTTTTTTCTTCCATTATTTTGTCATCCTATTTTTTATTTAATAAAAAAACATAGCTTCAATTATTTTAGCAAAACAGCATGGTAAGTAGTACATAAGTAAGCCTGAGGTAGTTAGGCAACTCTAGCTAATGGTATCTTAGCTAGGTAGCTAAAGATTGCTAGATAGCTTGATATCTTAAACTGATGCACCACATACACTATATCGCCAAAAATAACCTGAGCATTCACAGCCATATGTGCTTGTTGAACATCCCATTATAGATTTAGTCCCCCCTTGCCACTCTTCTGGGAAGGCTTTCCACAAGATTTTGGAGCATAGCTGAGGGAATTTGCCCATTCAGCCACAAGAGCATTAGTTAGGTCAGGTAGGCAAGGAGGCCTAGGGTGCAGTCAGCATACAAATTCATCCCAAAAGTGCTCAGTGAAGTTAAGGTCAAGGCTCTGTGCAAGCAACTCGAATTCTTCCGCACCAACCTTGGCAAACTGTGTCTTTATGAGCTTCACTTTTTGCACAGGGGCTTTGTCATGTTGGAACATATTTGGGCCCTTTAGTGCCAGTGAATTCTTAATGCTACAGCATACAAAGACATTCTAAACAACTATGTTCTTCAAACTTTATGGAGACAGTTAAAGAACCACATACAGTATGTGTGTGATCATCAGGTGTCCCCAAACTTTTGGCCTTATAGTGTAGCTTATTTTCTTTCTCTTGATTGTGACCCATTATCTTTCAATCTGTATACTTTTCATATTAAGACACTGCTATAGTCATATTCATATTTATATTTGTTTTTCTACCTCACTGTTCTTACTGTCATGGTACTTTAACACAATTTCCTCATGAAGGATTAAAATGAAAAGTTTATTTTATCTTGATTTTATCTTTTATCTGTGGTTTGCATTGTTCATTTTATTCATTCATTTTATTCATTATTCATTTTATTCAATTCATTT
This sequence comes from Gogo arcuatus, assembly GCA_028570945.1. NCBI lineage: Eukaryota > Metazoa > Chordata > Actinopteri > Siluriformes > Anchariidae > Gogo > Gogo arcuatus. The sequence continues at coordinate 10,963,690 of JAOTRR010000032.1, forward strand.
TAGCAAGTTTTTATTATAATTTGATATACTTGTGTATTCACATTTTCTTATTATTACTTTCAAGATTTATTGTTATTACATTTTTAAATTATTATTAGACAATGCTGTTAAAAGCATTTTTACAAATAAAAATGATTTTTTTAGGGAACTGAGATGAAATAAATGCTTCAATGCTCTAATTTATTTAAGATGTATATTTGGCAATAAAAGGGTTATTAATTATAGTGATTCTGCTGCCAGTAAAATATGTACATATGTGCAGTAATTAATGCTTAACAACCACCATTACAACTTTCAGCCAAAATATTACTGAGAGTGAATTACATCACTATTTACAGTTTATTGCTATTAATGAAGATTTTTCACTATTAATCATATTAATCTAGCATTCTCGTATCTGCCTAAAACTACTCATATTTTAGATAGAATTTTAATTCTGTGGCACAACATAAAATAATTTGTTCCTTCAAAGGTCTTTAAATTGTGAGAAATAACCACATTCACATTCTCAAATGGGATGTGAAGAAATTTTATTCTTTATTCTCTCTCTCTGTCTCTCTCTGTTGAGTTACACATCAATCCTGAGATACCAGTGATGCTGAACTCTCCTGCTCTTGGGACCTGCCTGATCCATCCTGAGGCCCTACTTCTGGCTGAAGTTTTCATCACATTGCTCCTGTGGAGGATGGCCCCATATGGACAGTCTAAAGATACACTTAGAAGAT
>JAOTRR010000032.1:11001463-11013077 GCA_028570945.1 Gogo arcuatus
GTCTGGAGGAAGAGTGGAGAGGCACAGAATCCAAGGTGTTTGAAGTCCAGTGTGACGTTTCCATAGTCTGTGATGATTTGGGATGGCATGTCATCTGCTGGTGTTGGTCCTCTGTGTTTTGTCAAGTCCAAAGTCAACGCAGCCATCTACCAGGAGATTTTTAGAGCACTTCATGCTTCCATGAAGGGGGGGGGGGGATTTGAAGGTGACTGTCAGACCAAATTGAGCATGCATTTTAATTCCTGAAGAGGACACTAAAGGGAGAACCTCCCCCCTCAAAACAAACAAACAAATAACTGAAAGAAGCTGCAGTACAAGCTTGGAAAAGAAGAATGCAACAGTTTGGTGATGTCAGTGGGTCGCCAGCTTGACACAGTTATTGTAAGCAAGGGATATGCAACTGAACATTAAGTATTATGTATTTTAAATTACTTTAAGACTCTTTTTCAATACTTTTGCACACCTAAAAAATGGATGGTCTGCCACCATGAAAGCTGAAATTCTGATACATCATCTTATTCATCTTTGATGTCAAACTTAATTGTCTTTAGTGTAGAGTAAAAACTAATGAATTGGCCTTACCTTTCCAATACTTTCAGACGGGACTGTATGTGTACTGTACCCAAGTGATTGTGGACACCAAACACATCACACTGGGAAAGTGCCCCCCCCAAAAAACCCAACAACAACAAAGTGTCTTGGTGCCAGTCACCCAGAATGAGCTGCATTCTGCATTTCTTCTTAACTGAATGACTGGTCTTATTCGTTATAATTTTTTCATATTTAATATTTTTTATTACATTTAACACGAAATGACTGGATTTAACAAAACGTGTGAGAAACTGATATATATAAACTATAAACTCGACAGCATAATCTGTATATAAAAGTGGAGTAATTAATGAGGATTTATATGATTTTAAGTCGATCAAGCATGATTTATGTTAGTCTTCTAATGCGTAACTTTTCACACACTCAAGAGCACAAGTAGGACACGAATGTTCTTGCAATATTACTGAATTTTCATGAATACCAAATTTCTTGTGTAAATGATCATACAAATGATTATGAATAAATCTGTTCATATCCAGCTTGATAACTGACGCCCTTGTAAATTACACACATAAATGTTACAGATATTTACAATGTCAACAAATACCTCGGCTGGCGGTTTGAAATTGTCCTTACCATGTCTATGGCCCATTGCTACTGCCATGTCCATAGCATTGAAGCCTGAGTCGGACTCCATGGTCGGGTCAGCTCCGTTCTCTGTTCGAAGGATGAAACATTATATACTGCACAACCATTTCAAATTCTGTCCAAACACTAGCATACAATCTTTTGTAATGACATAAGCTGTCCCGGTTCAAGGTATTGTGCTCTTACCCAAGAGCAATTCCACACAGCGGACATGGTTCCCGTGCACTGCATAAAGTATAGGAGCTCCTCCATTCTGTAATGAGCATAAACATTATTATAGTAGGAACAGTATCGTAATAGTAACATAGTAGTACAACTCTTACAGCTCTTAATTTTATGGAATACCGTGGCAGTAAAAAGTTTACACATTTTTCTTACCCTGCCTGCACTCAATCAAAGATGCTTTGGTGTTTGTTCATACATTAGCTAGAAGCTAATTCTTTAATGTAAATATAAAATCAGCATATCATTAAATATTTGCCTTAAACTGCATCCAGTTCTTAGTCACACAGAAATGCCAATGAAGGACATGGTACATAGTACGACTTCACTGTGTGGATGAAGTTATATTTGCAGTCATCTTAGACAGCCGTTATCACTTTTTCCTTAATGCAGTTTGGTATAATTCAAGTTTGAAGGCAAAACAGAAGGTCCACTTTGAACTCAAATTTGGATATTTGTCCATCTCTGATTTTGTACAAAGTACATTGCTTAAAAATGATATTAGGGCAGACACAAAGACATGTCTTGGCTGAACGAGTACACCTGAGGTAAGTGTGTTTAATCTGATTTTTGTCATTTCTCACCCAGTCATATTCATTGACATTCACACCACAGTCAATGAGCATTCTGACGATGTCTGTGTACCCTTTACTGCAGGCCAATGATAATGCACTTTCTCTTCCTTTAGCCAAAATGTGGGGGTCTGCACCCTAAAAAGAAAAACAGTTAGACTGGTGCACACGTGCATGGACCTGACCATCACACCCATATGTGATTTTTGAACATCACATTCCAGATTTAGTTCCCTTTTGCTGTTATAACAGCCTCCACTCTTCTGGGATGATTTTCCACTAGATCTTTTGCTCAATCAGTCACAAGAGCATTAGTGAGGTCAGGTACTGATGTCGGGTGAGGAGCCCTGGGGTACAGTCAGTGTTCCAGTTCATCCAAAAGGTGTTCAGGGGGGGTGAGGTCAAGGCTCTGTGCAGGACACGAGTTCTTTCGCTCCAACCTTGGCAAACCATATTTTCATGGGGCTCGCATTGTGCACAGGGGCACTGTCATGCTGGAACGTGTTTGGGCCTCTTAGTTTCAGTGAAGGGAAATTGTAATTGCTACAGTATACAAAGACATTCTATGCAATTAGGTGCTTCCAACTTTGTGGCAACAGTTTGGGGAAGAACCATATATGGGTGTGACAGTCCTTTAGCTATATAGTGTAGGTCAGATTTAACTGAAGTCAGCTCAAATGTACTCACTCTGATCAGATACAAGTTTGATCTCATAGATGGTGTAATTTACATACACTTGTTTTACGATCAAATTTAAACATATGCATCTCTGATGAAAAAACAGTCATTGCACTCACACTCTGGAGTAGAAACTCCACCACAGCAATCTGACCATGAGCTGCAGCCCACATTAGCGGTGTGAAGCCCTCTTCATCCTGCAGGTTTATTGCTGCCTCTGATTGGCGGAGAGACAAAAACAAACCAATGTCTTTACAGGACGACTCTTTAACTCTGTCAAAACAGTTTGCAATAGTTAGGTTACATTTTTACAAATTACTCATTTTAATTGATTATAGAGTTTTACCTTGTTCTATTCGGCTGGCTAAGTATATCATTTCTCCTTGTGCTGCAAGCTGGTGAATGGACAGAGCTGGAAAAATCAACAGCAAACAAAATTAAACATTTACAGTAAATTGTGCTGGCTAACAAATGTAGTGACCAGCTGAAAATTCATCTAGAAGAAACATTTTAAACTTACCTAAGACTCTATTTACAACTGCTTATTTTTTGCTTCATGTCCTAATCAGTATTTAAATCACTTCAAATGTATTACTAAACTCTGATGTATAATGTGTAATATACACATCAGCCCAGCAAGACAAGTTTGTTGCTCACAGAAAATGTCTTTCGGTTTATCTGGTTGAAAATGTATGCTGGAAAATAGTACAGCTCCAGTTTGTGGTTGATCACAAAAAGAAGGGTTTTTGGCTCACAGTGAACAAGCAGCGGAGTGGAGGAGACCTCATTGCCACGGTGCTTATTGGTAAGTGTGGTTGACTGCTTGATCGGCGAGAAGTGCTTGGTGGTGGAAGGTGTGTATACGTGTCTAACCTGGATCCCAGGAGATGGAGAAGTCTGAATGTTGCATTCTGCTGTAAAGAGAAAGAAAGACACTGTCCATTAAACAAAACAAAGGACTGCATATTAACTGGGATGTTCTGCTACCAAATCTGTAGTAGATAAAGCAATGCAATCCTTTCGGTCAAAATGATTTCTGATGAAAACCAAAATATTTTAATGGCCAAAATTTGGGTGCCACTCAAAAACCTGGACTGCAAGACAACCCCCTTAACCCTCAACCTCTCCATTCTATACTTTGACCGCATCCTGCCACACTTCAGTCAGTCACTTTGCATAAAATCATACATTATGCATGTATAATCAGACTTATGTGACATGTCTTACAACTACTAAACTTTCAAAATGATCTGGATGACTTGAACATAGATATAGTAGGTATTACTTGGCTCTTAATTTTCTTTTGCCTTACCTTTAAACAAGACTGATGCCACCTCCAGGTCAGAGTTCACCTGGTCTTGGATGTTCTTGCTGTCTTCCTCGTTGAGAGACTTCACAAAGCGTGAGCACACATTCATGTCGAAGCGGTTTGGCAAGATGAATTTGGGGCCCATGGCCACATTCTGGGAGCTGGCATCGTCCGCTGTGCCAATAGTTACAGCAGGCTCCACCTTGATGGTAGTCATGTCTGGCAGAGGGCACATGCCCTCCATTTCTTCTGATGCCATGTGGGCCTGTGGAGCAGATCAACTTCAGATGGTGTGCATGCAAATGATCAGTCCTGGATGATAAACGCTGATTAATGAACGATACAGATTTTGAACAGACTCTTATTTACATGATAACAAAATGATTCAGTGTTAAAAAAAGAAAACAAGCATGCATGAGCATAGCTGCTTTGTTGACGTGACACAGAAACATCAAATCAGTGAAACAGGCACCAATACTAGTGAATCTGACTTTTGCCAGTCCTAAAAGAAGGGTTTGTGTGTCATTTCAAAAAGGACATACCTAATTCATTCTCGGTAAGATGGGTCTGTCAAGAAACTGTGATCTTTGTGATCTCAAGAAGCTCTTAGTGAACAATGTTGCTTACGACCAAAACCAGCCGAATCAGCTGGAGATCCTGACAGCGTTTAGCTCTGTTTTCTTCTACATAGCTGTATCTCTGCTGCTAAGCTAACTAGCTAGTTAGTTACATGTTCTGACCTTAACTCTTTCCTTACCTTTTTGTTTTAAAACGTAACTCTATATCTATATATGTAAATTAGTGTTTAGGTTAACATCCAAATACCGTACACTCTGATATTTATCCGTAAATCCACATGAAACGATTAGAGCTAGCTAAGAAAGTAGTTTAATCCGCACCGCGCATGCGTGTTAGTTTCACGCAGTACGCATGTTCCGGGGGGGGGGGGGTTGCTGTTGCGCATGCGTTGTGTAGATCGGACGGCCTACCTGACAGATGCGGCTTGTGACGCACCTGACATGTCTTTCCTCCAGCGAGGCCGCTGATAATGTCACATGATGCCACCCAAGAATGTGTTCACAAACTGTTCCCTTTTCCAGGCTTCAAGTGTCCGCCAGTGGCTTCTAGTGGTCAAATAAAGTGAAAACAGGCGGTTGTTGTTTGTTAGTGGGCTAGCAGGGCCCCCTGTCTTTCAAAGATAAAAAGATAAAAACAAAACACAACAGCAATACAAATGGTCATAAAAAAATATACAGAATGTTGTACTGTGAAACTCCTAAACAAGTTCTGGTCCAAGTACTGCCATCAGAAGTGACAAATAGTTACAATTAAAGTGTCACATGATCTCAGTATAACTACACCTGTATTCAGGGACGTTGGAACTTCTTTGGAACTTTTTTCAGGGAGGGGGTGCTGTAAATTACATTCCACCACTGACCTGCAGACACCGCACACAATACTGTTACAGTGTAGTCTAGCCACTGTCACTCTTTGAACCAGGCGGTCTTGCAGGAGTGAGTGAAGCTCTCCCTGGTGACTCTTCAGACAGGGAACACATAATTCTCTGGGAGCTGCCACACCCCCCGCACCCCTGCTTCCAACGTCTATGCCTGTATCTTAAAAACAAAAACGGCATCAAGAAGATCAATATGCTCAATATCAACAAGCCTGGCACAAAGTTCCAGAAATGTATCAATCAGAGTTTGCTTCTATAAAATAAATTTTAAAAAAATTCACTAAATTCACTAGAATATAGCACAACCACATCCACCAAATGTCAGAGACCAGTGACCGGCGGCAACAATACCCAGATAGGCTGTAGCATTCAAGTGATTATCAGTTTGTACTAAGGGGCCCAATGAGTGCCAAGAAAACATTCCCCATACCATTAAACCACCACCACCCGCATGAACTGTTGACACAAGGCACACTTTGGGCCCCGTAATACCAATCAATCATCACTTGAATCACACAGCCTATGTGAGTACTATTGCTGACCTTGTACATCCCTCCATGGCCACAATTTCCCCATCTTCTAATGGCTACTTCCAGTATGATAATGCACAATTTCACAAAGCAAAAAATCATCTCAAACTGATTTCATGAACACAATGAGTTTAATGTTCTTCAGTGGCCTTCCCAGTCACTGGATCTGAATCCAATACAACACCTTTGGGATGTGTCAGAATGAAAGTGTGCCTGAAAAATCTGCAGGAATTGCATGATGCAATCATGTCAACATGGACCAGAATCTCAAAGGAATGTTTCCACCATCTTGTGGAATCCATGCCTTGAAGGATTGAGGTTGCTTTGAGAGCAAAGGGAGATCCTACCTAGTATTAGTGTAATGTTCCTAATAAAGTGTGAGTGTATAATATCCATTGCATCCTTTACACAGGTGCACCTACAAAATGTACTTGTACAGCTCGTACTTCTGATTCTGTCTTTCCCTGAGTCACCTCTAGATGGTGCACTGTTAACATATCATATTTATTCATGGTCATTTTCTCACCAGTGGAGATTTTAGTAGATTTCTGTGATCTAAAGTCCCTAAAAATGGCCCAGTTCTCTGAGGACCAAACAGGAAGGGTGGGCACTCTCCTTGGCTCCCCTCCAGTTTCCTGTTTAGTTTCCAAATGCATTTTTGATTACCTAAACCTGTGTGTTTTGTGACCCTCTTAGAGGATGAATCATGTCTTTGACTTTTCTTTAGTGTATTTCAATTGATTTGAGGTATTTTGAGACATACTGGGTAATCTTTTGAATCAGATTGTTTTCAGGGACTCAGACTGGGAAATGATGTTACAGATCTTTCATATCCTAGTCCTGCTTTTAGCCCATTGGCATACTCTTGAATTCAAAAGCCATCTGTGAGTACTACTATTAAATGAGTGTAATAAAACTGCTGTAATCTACAATTGCTGCTGGAAGGGTTAAAAACCAAAACACCCAGGACCTGTATGAACATACACACTATTAACTAGGCATGTCCACATTGTGCCAATTATTATGGAGTTATACAGTGTCAAGCACAATTGTACATGAATGCCATGGCAAAATCTTAACGTTATGATCAGAAATCCAGAGCAAATTTCGTAATTCTAGAACACCAACATGCATGCAATTTTCATATGACAATTCTGAATCATTATTCAGTTTAGTACTTTTCACATTATGGGCATGTGGTGAACTTTTTACAGTTTTGACAATCATCATTTTAATGTATAACCAGTGAATTATAATGGAGTTTAAAGGACCCTTCCCACAGCCCACCTCTGTAATCTTGTATTTAACAACCCACTGCACTGTAATCATATGCAACAACCTCTGATGTTTACTGTAAATTATACCACAGCAGTGTTAATTCTTAAATCTGATTGGTTAGAAGGTGCGGAAAGTCATATTGTGTTTACAAATGAACATAGTGCACAGTTCCACTCGCAACAGTTTTAGTCACTCTCATTAGTGAATACAGATAACAATCCTAAACACGGACATTAGAACCTTTTCAGTCTGTCTAACTAGCTAGCTATGCAAGATATAGTTAACAAGCTTTTTAATTTTATCCAGACTAAGCTGGATTAGTCTGTTAATGGCTGACAATTTCCTACATTCTCACATATACTCAGTTTATTGGGGTTTTTTTCAGTGTTGTCAGTTTTCATTGTCAGCCACCTTCCTTGCATGAGAACAAAAAAAAAAAGTGACGGAAACTGCGTATGAATTTAAAGAGTAGTAGTAATTATATGATTTTTGAAATGTGACTTTCAGCAAATCAATCAGAGCAGTTTCTGTCCCTAAACCTATGGGTATTTTTATACATTAAAATAAATATATTAATTACATCTTTATGCAACTCATTACTTGTCAGTGTACATGCCCTCTATGATGAAAAACCCAAGTACCATTCAATCATTTATTCAAAATGAAGCAATTTCAATTCTTGAAAATGCTCATTTAGAAATCAAGCATTTAAAAAAAAAAAAACTTTCAAGCAAGGTCTACATTCACAGCATAAATATCATAACTGCTACATGTCTACAGTGTTAGGCACTAGAAAGGAAAAGATATGGAAAGTTCAGTTAGCTAGCTTTTCAAGTAAGCTGATGTTTATTGTATACATATCATGAGTGCGTTATATCTAAGAATATGAATAAATAAAGGTAGCTTAGAAGTAGATTTATTTCATGCCTATACTGTCACACTAAATTACAAAATCATTTTGTTCACCATATACTGTATATCCAATTGTGTAAGTTATTAATAGACATATTTTACTTTCATCTCTTTTGTGCTTCAACCCTTCATACATTTTACTCCATCTATACCACGTATATCTGAGATGACAAGCAATCTACAAGATGACTGATTGTGTTGATCGAAGATGGCATTATTAGTATGAATGTTGAAAATTATTTTAGAACCCTTTAGGTTTGAGGAAGAGTATGCAGATTACAGGCTGAGAGGTCTGTACAGGCTAAAGGATGAAAGAAGACTAGTGTTGACAACCACTAGCCAATCGAGTAACTGCTTATTATGCCCATCAGACCAGTCAGAGATTAGAAATAAGCTATCTGTCTTTTTTTTTTTGCATCAGCCAACATAAAGCTTAGATTAAGTTTCCAGCCAGTTACAAAATATCTACAAGATGTCAAAAAGCAGCAAACTTGAGAATAAAAACACCACTTAACTGCAAAAAACAATATTGTTAATTGCTTTACCTTACTCAACAATAACAAGATGCTTAGATATAGAGAATGGAACATTTATGGCTCAATTTAAGAAATGAATTAAAAACAGTAAGACTGATAATACGATGGAATGATTCTCTGATGCAATTTTTGACTGTCTATGATTGGCTAATCCTTACCCTAACTTTAACAATCTTTTACTGGATAATGCATCAGTTGATCGGCAATATGTCTGCCCACTCATTGGTTTCCTGGGCTGCAGTTCTAAAGACATGGGTGAAAGCGCTGCTGCACCAGTCTCTTTAGGCAGAGACGAATTCCTACTGTGGCATTGTGGCATTGTGGGTAATGCAAGGAACCATGAAAATTGACCAGGATCACAATCGCAAAAATATCACATATTGATCATAAATATCGAGTGGATTTCCTCTTTAATGGCAGGCTGCTCTTACTGGTAGTCTATAACATTTCAGACAGGTGACTTATTTTGACTCTCGCCCTCTTCTCTCGCTGGGCATGGTGACTGCGCCTGGTGTTTCAGAGGGGTGTGGCGAACGCGCAAAAAACATCACCAGTAGGCGGGGCTTCTTTCCCGGTGTTGCCGAAACAGAAGCACTAGAAGTAGCAGGCAGTAGAACAGCCACGAAGCAGCAGCCGTGAATATCAGCTGTCTGGATGAAATGTGCACGTAGCTATTTTGCATTAACAATCTTTATTGCTGCAAATTTTCAACTTTCTAGACGTCTTCTGCGCTGAGGTACGTTTGCTTTGTGGACCTCATTTGCTGAATTTGTAACTAGCTATCAAACAGTGGAAAAGAAAAACCTTTTTCATGTTGTCGGTGGTTGAGGTGAGGACACCTGGAATTGTTCTGGCTGATGAGCTCGCTTACACAAACGCCATTGAAAGCTGTCTGATGGTTGACAAGCGGAAACTGGGAACCGGCATGTGTGTTTTTCCTTACTTTTTCCTTATTTCTTTGCTCGTGAATGTTCGAGTACTTACTCGAAATTAAGTAACGACAGCCTGTCTGTTTTATCGCCATTACTTTCAAACCGGCTTTGCTCATTTTGGCTCTTGTTTAAATGTAATAAATAAGCGCTCGTGACGTTGTTTTGGTGAAGATGCAAGCTTGACCCGGTCTCGTGCGCAGGCCACCTGTTGTTATTCTTTTCACATACTTTGTTGTTGTCGTTAGTATTTTCGTTGAAAGCGACTCAAGTTAGAAAGGACATTATTGTGTGTTTGTGTGTGGGGCTTCAAGAAAGTATTTTGTAAATAAATTCACACATTCTAGTCATTCAGTGGTAGGAGAGAAGCGTCTCCTTGCATGTGGAATTGCGCATGCGCCTGCACCTTCCACTATGGCACAACCTGATGATATTTTTTTGATTAGTTTAAGAGGATTTTCTCGAACAAATCTTACTTTGATGTGGGGGGGAAGGGGATTACAATTACATAATATGACAGATAATTCCTGCTTTGCGACAATGTCTACTGTTAAAAGCGCTATACAAATAAATAATTGTAGATTTAAAGATTATAAGATCTAGTTTCTAGAGCTAGATAGGTAGACTCCATATAGCTACATAATTTTATTTTAAAAATCTATGCCTTAACACCTGGAGAGTGAATTAAGCATAGTGTATTTTAAAAAAATTGCATCTTTCAGAACATATTCTCAGTTCAAATGGTTTTGGCTTTGGTAGAATTTGTACCTTGTCTTTGTTAAAACAAACACACTTAAGGTCACTTGCTGTAGGCTGTTAGACTGGAGAGTGCCAGAAGGGCAAACACTGGCTGCTATGTCCTGATTATTAGGAGAGTTTTCACTTCCTCCTTCCATGTGACAGTTTTATCCAAGCTGTGGCCTGAGGAAAGGTCCCAGGATGAAGGACATTTAGAAGTGGATGATGTACAGCTTGGTTCTTTATTATGTAAATGTAATAAAAGAAGAGAGAGAGAAGTAATTTGGGCAACAAATTCATACCAATGATAAACCAGTACTTTACTCTGGTTTATAATACAGATTCCAAGTCCTGAGTTTTAAATGTTACAGATTCCTATGCAGATACTATGTTTGTGTTTGTGGAAATCTCCACCCTGAAACACATTAGACATGTTTGTGATGTGTTTAGTGATTTCTGGAGCTGATTTGTTGCTTGATGCTGCATTTTCATTCTTTCTCTCCAGTTTGTTGTTCTCAGGATATTAAGACCTGGATGGCTACCAGTTTTCTGCAGCTAAATGAGAACAAATCAGAACTCATTCTCTGTGGCCTGTCCAGATCTACAAATATTCTGCCAAATAATTTAGGAGTACTGGCACATTATTTTAGACCACAGGTGAAGAATCTGTGTTTTATTTGAGTGTGATCTGAGATTTGATCAGCAAATAAACTCTGTGGTAAGAACTCATAGTTCAAGCCATATATCTATTTTCAAGGTGTTATACCTGCTTTTAGCGCATCTCAGTGAGACTATTGTAATTCCTAGCATTAGCTTTTGTTGATCTCTTACAGTGCAATATGCAGCTTACTGGCACTAAGAAAAGTGACCCCATTTGGCATCTTATCACTGGCTACTTGTCCATTACTGGATTTGTTTTAAAGTTTTCTGTTTGTTTTTAACACTCAGTGATTTTAGCTCCCACCTACATCTCTGATGTACAGTGCCACTACTCTCAAGGCTAAGTCTGACCGAGACATTGCTTCTGTTTATGGTTTTTAAATTAAACCTAATGACACATCCCCTCCCTGAATCACCACCTTATCCTGGTGGAGGGGTTTGTGTGGTCCAGTGACCCTACAAGCTAAGTTGTTGGGGGGCAATTGCTTCTGGTAGGGTCTCCCAAGGCAAACTGGTTCTAGGTGAGGGACCAGACAAAGATTCAAGTCAGTTTATTTGTATAGCGCTTTTAACAACAGACATTGTCGCAAAGCA
>JAOTRR010000032.1:11073777-11085009 GCA_028570945.1 Gogo arcuatus
TTTATACCCAATCATGTTACTGACCTGTTGCCAATTAACCTAATTATTTTTTTTTTTTTCCATTACACAACCTTTCCGGTCTTTTCTTGCCCCTGTCCCAACTCTTTTGAAACATTGTTTTTTGAAAAATATATGCTCATTTTGAATTTTGTGCCAGCAACATAAGATTTCTCAGTTTCAACATTGGATATACTGTATTTGTCGTCTTTTCAATGAAATATAGGTTTTCCATGATTTGCAACTCATTGCATTCTGCTTTTATTTACAGTTTACACAGCACCTAAACTTTTTTTTGGAAACGGGGTTGTAGTATGTTCTAATATTAAACATTATGTTCATTTAATGTAAGTTGTGAGTAAGAATTGAATTCTTGTAAAGTTTCAAACTACAAACATCAAATTTATGGTAACTGAATATCTGCCCCAAATATTGGTTATTAGTGCCCTTGATTACTAATAATCGATATCGATATTGGCCCAGGAAAAAAAAAAAATCAGTCGACCCCTAGAATTGATGGATTTCAGAGTGTTTAATCCCAGAGATTCTCTGGTAATAATTACATTACCCACCTCCCTGTGTAAAACTGATTCATTCCAAATTGGGCTGTGCACTAATGGAAATAGACTTTGAGTTTATTTATTGTAACTTTTGAGTTAATTGTTGGCTGTAATTTAGTTTTGGTGTTTGTGGTGGGTTTTTTTTGTGTGTTCAACGTGCAAACTCTCAGCTGTAGAGCATTGTGTGTGTAATCCATGATAAGACTTGTGCTTTGTCTACTATCTTTTTAGAAGAGCTCCATGTTCTTGTTCAGTGGTTAATTTGATTCAATCTGTTAATGATATAGTTTTGACACGACACTGAGAAGAGCAGTGGATTAAGAGCTATTCCTGTTGATTCGTGTTCAAACCTAATGATTCATGTACGAGAGTGTCATATGATATTGTACTTCACACACGTAAGCACCAAACTGTCTAATTACACAAGCGACAGGAATATTAATAAATTCAGGTGGTTGGATTTGCATAACAGCTGACATTTAAGATGATCTGCTCTGTTCCTTGTTATGAATATTTTTTTTTTTTGACCCCTTTCTATGGAGATGCACAAGACACCTAAAAACGATGCCTTTTTTTTTAGGCTTTTTTTTTTAGCCGAAGTAGCAGTCAGAACAAATATGAATAAAAACAAGCCAGTGGAAAAGCCTACACTGCATTTACGTCTGGTAGTGCTTACTTTAGCTTTGCACCAACTTTATTCAAGTGAACTTTGACCTGTGAATTCATGAGCCTTGGACGTGTGATCTAATGGAAGCCGAAAAGGCAGGGCTGTGGTCTCTTTGGTCTTAGTAAAAATAGGAGCTTTGTATTATTATTAAGTAGTGATCACATCAGACTTTTGCCTCTGTTTTCTTAGTGTTGCTCAACTGGGGGGAAAAATAGCTGTTTCGTCTACTGGCATAATGTAGGGTTTCTGTGGTAAAATAAATTTTTTCTCTCTGCCTTCTAGATTTTTTGTTACAAATGTTGGCACTACTGACACACACAGAAGGGGGGAGAGAGAGAGAGAGAGAGGGAGAGAAAAAAAAACAGTCTTAGCCACACTCGTGCCCACCAGGAACAGGACAGAGGAGGAGGAGGATGCTGAGTGGGAGGAGTTTGTCACTGTGGCAATGTAAAATACTTCCTTTAAGTTGTCAGGGTCACGGCTGTAAGAATGAAGAGGGGGGAAAAACGCTTGCATCTTACTGAGAGAAGAGGTTGTAAATTTACTACACACACCTTCATTACTGTTGCTGTCTTGGTTTCTGCAAGAGGTATCTCTCTCCTGTACCCCTTAATGTTTTGTTATTAGGGCAGCATTTGGTACCACATAAAAAAGTAATCCAAGAACACAGAGAAAGATTGGGGGAGGGAGAGAGAGAGAGTTGCTAAGGGAGGAGAGAGAATAAAACGGTCATGACTTTATTGCTCAGCCAAGACTTCATTGGAGTCCCTAGTTTGCTCAGCAGAGCTAGCGTCATGAAGACATCTTAAAAGAAAAAACCTGAGGCAGGCGTCTGAAGAACATTTGCTGGAGGAAATTTGCACAGGAGTTCCAGTACACACTTCCAGCCACTCGCACCATGCACATCTCAAAAGAGAGAGAGGATAAAAACACTCACAACCTGAAGAAGACAAACAGGGGCTGAAAATGAAGGTGTAAACGTGAGCCCGAGTCAGACGTCTGGAGAAAATTTAGCAGGAGTATTTTTGCACAGGATTTCTCCACACGCTTCCAGCCACTGTACACGTGTCTCACTTCCTACCATGGAGCTCTGCTTTTCCTCAGGAGACACTGTTGCTCATTTTCAGACACTGATCTCATCTTTTGATTTGGATTGTGATCAAGACACAGACATTTAACTGCTGGGTATTCATGTCCATGCAGTCCGCGCACACACACTTATAGGTGAACTGATACACAACACTCATGCATATGCATGTCAAAGCGTGCAGCTTTTCAGCGGAGACGAGAAGTCCACCACATGCAGAGATGACTATCCAGACTCACACACATGGCTGTAATCTACTTTCAGCATGTTGGACTGTGGGTCTGCCTGAGCTATCAGTGTGTTGATTTTGGACCATCAGGAGGACGAGGGCCGAGTTTGCCGCGTGCATGCACATAATTGTTGAAAAATGAGTTTTTGCTTAATCGCAGATTGCTGACCTTTATCAAACAGTGTCTGCTGTATGATTTAATATAAAGTGTGTTCAGCTGTAAGTCACATCGCCTCCACAGAGAGTTTTGAAGACTTTATACTCTGCAAATGATTTGCAGGGAGGATGGTAGATCTATTTTAGCTCAGGTTTGTGGAATTGCAGTTGTGAAACGGATTTGATGCTAGTTGCAGTTTTTACTGTTTAATAGATATTTTGTTTTATATACTATTGAAAGCTAAAGTCAGGAGCTTCCATTACTTTTTTTTGTTTATTTCCTTGAAGACTGCAGGGGGTTTCGAGTATATATTTAATAGAATAGTGTAGTGAAGTTATAGTTTTTGTGTGTTGGAATTTGAGTCTTCTTGCCCCCCCAGCGTGTCCACAGACCCTCCTGGGGCTTCATTAGCATGGCCGGTTAATGATTCCTAAGCCTTGGCTGACCTTGCGGATTCTTCAGGATAGCTTACATAAAAACAACAACAAAAAACCCCCCAACAACTCCTGATTTGCCAAAGGGATTGGTAGTCTGACTTTCCAAAAACATGGGAGTATAGGGTGTTGAAAGAGCCCACCTTCTTGCACACACGGACATTTAGTTATCAGAGCCTTCACTGGATTTCACCTCCAGTCTCTGGAATTGTACTTGAGGATTTTTTTTTCTCAGTGCTGTGGGCATTTTTGGAGAGGTTGCTTTTTTATTTGTTTTTGTTTTCCCCTGAACACACAAAAATTAAAGCAAAGTTTAAAAAGAAAAAACAAACATGGACTCGGATTCAGATTCTCCTTTTAACTACTCCTGGCCTTCCTTTCCTAAAATGCGGATTCTGAAACGGAGGATGAAACCAGGTAATGAGGGATGGTTGGGGAAAGCTGGAAAGGGAAAAAGTGAGTGTGTGTTGAAATGCTCCAGGGACAAAATATTAATTGCTCACCTGAACAAGTGTAATTATCATAAAACCAGGTCATCAGGCTCTCTGCTTGCTTTTTTTTTTCTTTCTATCCACTCAAAGCACAACATTGACACTCCCACGTTCCATCGTGGCAACTGTAGTGTGTATCCAAGTGTTAGGCCAGAAATGACAATAAATATGCCAATCAGTAACCTGAGGTCAGGAGCTGTGAGGTGGCAATGCTACCTGCTGTGCCACTGCGCCAATCTTATTCTTAACATACCATGCTTTATTGCCTAATGTAATGTATTGCACTTATTTGCACCAGGAGTATAATGTAGTATATTTGTATAGCGCTTTAAATATCTTTATCTGTATTTGGATTTAAACTTGAAGTGGGTGTAGTCTAATTTTTTTTTTTTTTTTAAAAATGAACTCATATCACTGTGCCCCAGGAAATGCCATCACTGTCACCATGGTCTAGATTCTGTCTGACAGTTCCTCAACCTCAGCTACATCATGCGAGTTTATAACTTTTTTTTTAAAACTCCTCTCCTGCAGTTATGAGTTTCTACCCACCTGTGATGTTTTCTCACAAATTTAGCTGATTCCATTTCCTAAAAAAAACAAAAAAAAAACACCTGTTTATTGAGTACTTATTAGCAGAATTTAAACCACCGTGACCCTGACCAGGCAGTAACTAAGGATACGAGGTGTGATCAAAAATGTTCTGAGATCGTTCCTGTTAGGAACTAACAGTGTGGTACAGTCATGCATATTCAACAGGAGTGAGCTGTAACTCCTGCACAATGTTGCACTGTCAACATCGGGACCTGTGTTACACGCTTTTTGTGACAGCATGCATTTGCGCATTTACGATTTTACGTAGAGAGCAAACATCAAATTCTGTCAAATGCTTTGGCAAACCTATGCCAATGAAGCAATGAGGTGGGTGAGGTACTTTGAGTGGCATTTGTGCTTCCAGAGGGGCAGAAGTCAGGGCGATATAACCATCCTAATGCACAGTGCTCTCAATTTGTTGGATGTTTTTGAGGGTTGTGATCATGAAGCATTTCAAGGGTCTCTGTTGTCAAGTTTGACACACAATTTGATGTTTGCTCTCTGCTCAAGTTTGAGATCTACAGTAAAATTGCAAATGCACACATGCACATTATCACAAAAACGTGTAACACAGGTCCCAATGTTGACAGCATGTCGTCACGTGGCGTACTGACTCAGGAAATTCACTGCTCACTTCTGCTGAATGTGCGTGACTGTGCTGTGCTCCATTCTTTTGCAACAGGAACAGTCCCAAAACTTTTTGATTGTCCCTTGTATAAGAATGAGTGCTGTACATTCATGTTAACCAGCGTTGTCTTTGTGTTTGAGCACTTGGCTGCACCCGCGTGAAAATAACCTCCTGGTCGTGTGAATTTTTAAAAAAAATTGCATTCCGTGGAATCCCAGTCCTGATGCACACCCCGTTTGTCTTTCTGGTAAGTTTTTAAATAAATAACATTAGTGCACCATCGATTTGTATCTGTTTAGAACACGTTCATTTTGAATAATGAATAATTCATATTCAGTAACATGGCTAATCTGAACATGTTGTCCATGACGAGAAGAGCACTATACACCTTGTCCTGTGTTTCTTTGTTGCGAAGGTCTTTGATTTCTTGCTAAATCTCCGGTTGGCTTGGAAACTCAGTATGAGGTGGTTGTTTTTGAGTGTGTTTGTGAAGATGAGGATCTATTTCGCTGACGTCAGGTTCAGATCATTCTGTTGTTGTTGGAAGAACTAACACACATACCTTTTCAGAGCAGAGCTAGTAAATCTTTTCAGTGCATTTAATTCATTTTACCAGATACCATGTTGTTGCTGGCAAGCGTTCGAGTTGCCTGTACTATATGCGTGTCCTCTGTGGTTGTGCAGTGGCAGAGACGAGGATGTAATATGTTTGTCTGTGTATATATAGGCCTATGAATACACACACCATTTTGTACAACTTTTGTAGAAAAAGTTGTGTTCATGTGGCAGAGTTCTGATGTCATGGTTAAGGAAATTCCCCTTGGATGAAAAGGATTTCCTTTACATTAGCCAGCCAGACAACAGGCCAGACATATATTTTCTCTCTCTCTCTCTCTCTCTCTCTCTCTCTCTCTGTGAGACATTTGTATTAGTTGGCTGTTTGAGACCAGGATACGCATGTTTACTGTTTATCCTGCCTCCTCAGACTCCAGCATTCCTCTTCAGTGTTTTCTTTCCTTTTCCATAATAATTTGTGTGCATACATCCATGCTTTCTATAATTTATGGTAGTTTTTCAACACTTCTCCTCAGCACATCTGGTTGGGCAGTTTATTACAAAATGTGTAATGTGTATTTTATATTTCACATACGAGTGCTGCATCATTACCTTTGGCCAACAGTAGAGCAGCACCAATCGTTTGGTATATTCAATTTCTGGAAAAAGAAAATATTTTCATGAAACAAGCCAATGTGGAGTTGAGTATTAAACATTTTTTTTTCTGGAAATATACAATAAGACTAATATGGTATAACACATTAAATGGTATTTTTTTAACTGAATTATTCAGACATAAAGACAGATGACAAATTAAAGGAAAAACCAGCATAAAGTGTTTTTATTAAGGAGTTTGGCCACAGCCTCAGTGTGCCTTGGCATCCCTTATAAAAGTCACTAAGAGAGCACTAATTTGTTGTTCCAAAGTCTCCAGGGGGTGTTTGAGTCAAGAAATGGTGAGTGTGAAGGTCAGAGCATATGATTTTATCATTTTCTTAATCAAACCATTCAGTGAGTCATTGTATCCTGTCTATTGGGGCAGCAAAATGCCCTCACAGCATAACAGGGTGTTTGTTTTGTTTTTTTTCCCTTTAATTTGTCACCTTTTTGTTTGTATGTGACTTCTGAGCGTGTATGCACGAACACTCATTGCCATGGAGTTATCATTCCAGAAAAAGTCTATTGTCAATTTCATTATACATCACTTTTCTTTTGACTTTCACAGAGAAGCCGAGCTCTCCAGGTTCCAGCTCTCCGTTCAAGCTTCAGTCTACAGACTTCACTGCTGCCAAACTCGCAGCCATGCTCAACCGCACCGGAAAGGTGTGAACTGAGAGAGAGAGAGAGAGAGAGAGAGAGAGAGAATGTGCTTAAATGTTAATAAATGAATCTAGATCTGCTGAATATCATGAAAGAAACAACACAGGTTTGCTCTTGCATTAGCTTTATTTTTTGAGCGATCTCATTTTTTCCATGAAATGCTTTCAGTTTAGAGACTTGGCCAGGGATTTAAAGTCTGTAAGTTTCTTGATCTTAAGAAATGTAATGTAAGTTTAAACCACAGCGCTTTGGCATTTGTGTATCTATGAGCCTAACTTTTTTTTTTTTTTTTTTTTTTTTTTGTAGCAGAATGATGACCAGCAAAGGAAGTACAACATTGCTGCAGTGACAAATGACAGCTCTGCCACTGACACACCACCTTCTGTCAAAGTCGAAGGGATGAAAGAGCAATGCCCGTTCTCTCGGCCTTTCTCTCCATCCCTCACTCGTTTCTCCCCCACTTCCTCAGCAGGACTGGTCTTGGACCGGTTTCTTCGCAACAGCTGCCACAATGAACACGACAATCACAGTGCAGGTTCACCAGAATTGTATGAAATTAGGTGAGTATGTGCAGCTGATGATTAAAAAGAAAGAATAACATCTTCGATAATCTGTCATGATTTACAGTAGCATCATTTATGTTTATCCATTTGATAAACACTTCTAGTTATTGACTTAAAGTTGTAAGTTGTTAGAATGCCACATAATATGCATAACCGCAAGCAGCAATGTGAGACCTTGGAGTTACACATCGAGGAGACGTACTGTTATGGAAAATAATCAGCGACAGAATGGTGTGATGTGACCCAAAGCGGAGTTATTGTTACCACCCCAAAGTTGTATATTTTCCAATAAAAGCATATCCCAATCTAATTTATAACTTTTTTTATACCACAGCAGATTGTCAAAGCTGACAATTTATTTTTTAATTAAAGAATGATACATCATGCATTTTATTAATTTAATGTTGAGGAACATTAAAGAAACAAGTTGGTTCCTGTTATCACGTATATTATAACAGCTGTGAACAGGCATTCCTTCTTGTTTTCCCTCCCCTGTAGTTAATATTTAAGTCAAAAATGCAGCTTGTCATGTTCCAGAGAAACTGCAAAGTTCAAAGCTTTAAACCTGGAGACTTTCCTGTATCTCAAAAGTTAAAGCTACAGCTTTGCCTCTGACTGTTACAAAGTGCTGACACTGGAGGCTCCTTCCAAAAATGCTAAACGTCTGCTCACAGAAAATCATGTCAACAATTACATGCATATTAAAGCATTTATATGGAGCATCTGCCATACAGATCCCTATGTTAGTAGTTTTTATAAACACAAGCTTATGTATAATGATTGAAACCTTGCTTCTGCCAAAAAAAACCAAAGCCAAAAATCTTTATTATTCCAAGGGTTTGATTGTTCCTCACTTACCTTATAAGGAGCAGTGCGCATCTAAATGTAATCTGTACATGCAGACACACATTTGGAACAAGAACAGTGTCTGTCTATAGGATGGTAGAGCTTAAGGTAGTAAAAATAAAATATGACTTGTAACTATGACTCAGAGTATTCACTAGGATTGACTGACCTTCATATTTTATTTAATTGTCATTTCTATTTCTTATTTAATATTTGAGCCTTTAAGAAACATACTTTCTCCACTCTCACAAAGCCCAAATCTCGTGGCCTTGGAAATGGACAGTGAAGAGGAGGATGATGACTTGCTTCTGAAGAAGCCCCTGCCTCAGATGATATCTGAAAATAAGGACAACGGTGATAAACAGGACAGCTTTAATCCATCCTCAGACCTCAGCTGCACTAGCTCTCACTCTGCTTCCTCTGACTGTAACCCTGCCTCCCAAAAGGTACAGATCCATGCTTTCCTGATTTACTGTAATGATTCTTACAAGTGCTGAGTCACAGCGTTAATACTGTATATACTGAATATTTTCACAAAACTGCAGCTGCATGTGGTGGTCCATCTGAATACTGAATATGTGGAATGAAGGTTTATGAAATGTTGGTTTTGACAGCCACACTGCCAAGGTCAGGCTGTTTTTCTAAAGTGGTTACTGTGATAGGTTGTTCGACTGTCACTGTGACTGTCAGCATATTACACGTAGTGTGCCTTTAGGGAGGAGACAAGGAAAGAGCTCATGCTGTAAAATCTTCATGTCTATGATGTTTTCAGAACAGCACTTGACATAAAGCCTTGTGCTGCTTAAGAAAAAAAAGGGTGAAAAAAAGAACTAAACTGGAACCATTTGACTCGAATAATAGCTGGTATACGGTCAGCTCCAGAATTATTGGCACCCTTGCTAAAGATGCATAAAAAAGGTAATAACCTGTAGCTTTAATTTGCCTTGAGATAAATTTAGTCAAAGAAAAACTTTTTAAACAAAATCACAATTATTGGCACCCCTGTGCTTAGTACTTTGTGCAAACTGTCTTTGCCAACATAACAGCACTGAGTCTCCTATAATGGTTGATGAGATTGGAGAATACACAGCAAGAATCTGAGACCACTCCTCAACAGAGAATTTCTCCAGATCCTGCATCCTCCCTTGTGGATACTCCTTCAAGTCAGCTCACAGTTTTTCAAGGTTTATTCTTGATTAAGCCTTGCTTGATACCTGATGGAAGATCCAACCATAATCAAGTTGTAGCTTCCTGACTTAAAATCTCCTGGTACATCATGGACTTTATTGTGCCATGTATTCTAACAAGATGTCCAGGACATTTGGAGGAAAAACAGCCCCACAACCTCACGAAACCTCCACCATACTTAACAGTGTGGATTAGTTTCGTTTTATGCCACATCTAACTTAAGTATTTTGCCAACCCCCCCCCCCCCTTTTTTTAAATTTATTTATTTATTTATTTATATTTGTTTTGCTCATATCTGGCCATAGAACCTAGTTCCACTAGTGTCTAGCAAACTCCAGGCACTTATGGTTGTGATTAGCTGAAAGAAAAGGCCTTCTACTGACTCGTCTTCCAAATAGTTTGTGGGCATGGAGGTGGCGTCTAATTGTAGATTCGGTGAACCCAAAATGCTACCATCTCTAACCTCCTCAGTGTGTGTGGAGGTTAAAAAAAAAAGGTTTATTAGAGCTCTAGGGATTTTCAACTTCTTAATTATTGCCCTGACAGTGGATAAAGACATTTTAGGCAAGTAAATATTTTTATAGCCTTTGTCAGATTTATGAAGTTCAACACTTTACTCTCATTTCATTTGTACATCCTCTAATTGTCCCTGTTCATATTCTGAAATATGAATATGAATGTCACCTCGTATTTATACCCCAGTTTGTATGTACTTAAGATTTCTTAACCACTCAGAAGAACATTACAAGGTAAAATATAACTAGGAACATGCCTTGATTACAGTTTGTTCACAGGAATTTGTTGGGGTGCCAATAATTCTGACACACAGTTCTGTTAAAAATGTATTTTTGATACGTTTTTTTTTCCCCCCCGAAATTTAAAATAAATTTACTTCACTGAAAGGTTAGAGTGCGCTCATATTTTCAGTGTAAGATTAAGGAAATTAGCTGCGGACATTTCTCCGTAAACTTTTTATCCAACTTTGCCAAGGGTACCAATAATTCTGGAGCTGGTTGTAGCTGAGGCAAACCACAGTGTAAATTCTATTGGTGGGTAACAGAGATCTTTTGTTAGAAGCGAGGACTGACAGTCTGGTCAGGATCAACCTGCACCCTTCTGACAGAAAGACTGAACTGAGGAGGAAGTTTGTCTTTCAGCAGGACCCAGAGCTCACTGCCAGAGCAACATTAGAGCAGCTAAACCCGAAAAAAAAGAGGATGTCCTTGAGTGGCCCAGTCTAGGGTTTTACCATATCACAAATCTGTGGCAAGACCTCAAAATTGCTGCAAGTGATAGTACATTCAAATACTAAATATGGAGAATAAATATTGAATATGAATTGTTGTTGATAATTTAGATTTTTAATGTTAATGGGTTGTATTTTTTTCTTTTTGGTCTGTACTAAGAAAACCAGATTCATTCCTCTGATTCCTACACATTTACAAGTTTCAGTGTTCCAGGAGTCCTTTTTTGCCAAATTACAATGTACTTTTTGTAATCCTGGTTTTCCCTCTTTTCAGGACTCTGCAGATCAGGGAGTGCGTCTCCGTTCATATTCTTATTCGTCACCCAAAATCAGCCTGCTGTCCCCCCGCTCCAGCCGAGACACCCCCCGCCCTCCTGCTTGCCTCAGCCATGGTTTGAACATCTACCTTTTCACCTTAAATTGGCACAAAATGGCATTGCACAAACTGTACCTTTCTTTCTTTTCATTACATTACATTACAGGCATTTAGCAGATGCTCTTATCCACAGCAACGTACAACAAGTGCAAAAGTCAGGTACAAGAAGTACTGAACTTCTAGACAAGAATGTTCTAGTGCCAACTGAACAAGTGACAGAATAACACCTGTGTAATATTCTGTTGAAGTAACAACAAATAGCCAAGGAAAACAAGCCAACCATACAAATGAGCTGAC
>JAOTRR010000032.1:11168094-11180506 GCA_028570945.1 Gogo arcuatus
TTTGTTTGTTTATATAATAAACTCTTCCCGCACTTACATCCGTCTACAGCAGCCCAATTACATGACACATTCATTCATTCGTTCATTCATGCTTCATTTTCTTGTTATTGTCATAATTTTCTACTCAATCCCCATTCCCTTATCAGGATATTCTTTGATATATCATGACTAAATTTGTTTATAGCAGTTTCCAATGATATTTTGTCAATATTTTATATTGCCATGCCAATAAATTTACTGAAATTACTTGAATTGAGGGCAGCAAGGTAGTGCAGTGGGTAGCACTGTCACCTCACAGGAAGAAGGTTCTAGGTTTGAACTTTGCGCCCGACTGGGGCCTTTTTGTGTGGAGTTTGCATGTTTTCCCAGGTTTGCTGGTTTCCTCCCACAGTCCAAAGACATGCTGATTAGGTCAGCTGGCTCTAACCCTGTAGGTGTGAATGGTTGTTTGTCTCTGTGTTAGCCCTGTGATAGATTGCTGTCCTGCACAAGGTGTACTCCACCTGTCGCCTGAAGTCACCTGGGATTGGCTCCAGTGACCCTGATGGATAAGTGGAATAGATAATAGATGGATGGAATTGAATTGAGAGCGCAAGAAAGAAAAATGCTTTCATCATTTCCCAGCTACCTAAGGAAGCATGAAATGTGAAAAACACAAACCTGGAAAACCTGATGTTTCAGTTAATACTTGTGACAACAAAGTGTAGCTTTATGTTTCTCTAACAGAGCGTTAAGGCAGGAAATCCATTACAGTAAGTCTTGAGCTCAAGAATCCTCTCATCTGCACAAATAAGAGAAAGCTCACTCATTATCTGATTATGACATGGACTGAATGCTAATATTTTGTTTAGTGGGTAGAACCTAAATTCTCCAAAAGTTCAGTTCTTATGAAAAGGTCAAAGATGGTATGCTACTGTAAGAGAATGAGACATTAAATAAGCTAAATGCAAAATAAGATTGCACTATAAGGATACAGGTGAGTCCATGATTGGGATGACATTTAGCAGGTCTATAAACATTTGGATTAAGTTATTGTTATTTTAGCTGTCTATCACAGTACATTGGAGTTGAAATTTAATAATGAAAAAGGGCAGACTTTCAGCATTAATTTGTAGACATTTACATTCAAGGTTAATTTTATATAAAGATAAATATTAAATAATTTATTTTTTATCTATAATTCAGGTAACTATGTTGTACTTTCATTCATTATCACAATATCATTAACAGGGAATAAAAAAGAATTAGAAGTATTTGATTTTCTTCTTCCCATGATCTTCAGAAAATTGGGTTGCAACTTCTTGCTGAGCCTGATGAAGGTGAAGTTCTGTGTTTTTCAGCTCCGTCCTACAGCCCTGCAAACTCCTGGGTTTGTGAGCCTGTGGCTAAACCACTTGTAGCCAACCTACTTCATTGATTGGATCACTATCAGCAGAGTGAGATCCTCCATTTCCTATTTTCTCTCTGCTGAGCTGCTTTTTTTTGTGATTGTTTTTTTTCACTCAGTGATTCATCAAGCTTCCACATCCTCCTGTATCTGCAGAGCAGCGGGCCTATGTTTTTTTCACTCACTATCATTTCCGGCTGGGTTTCCCTCTGGATAATACTCCTTGAGGCGAACCACAGAATCATTAGTTTTCACTCTATAAAGTCTCAGATCCATGTGACTAATGAGCTATAATGTGTCTGTATTGATCATCTCAGAGAAGACGTTTCATGCTCAAAAAGTGCAGCAGTGCTGATGCCAACATAGTGTGCCTGATTGGCAGATTTAGACACAAATCTTGAGTTGAATCTGAATGGTCTGCTAGCCATAAATGTTCATGGACAATAATGACTGATAAGCAGAAGAAGCCTCTTTCAGAGCATGTAGAGGACCAAGCATCAGATATGGCTCAGCTGAAATTAATATGTTAGAGATGAACCCACAAACAATGAGAACTTGTGCCCTTCTGTGGAGTCCTCAGCATAGCCCAAGAGCTGATTCTCCTCATCCACAGACAGCGAGGATACTATATTTAAGGCTGAGTCTGGGATGGCACTGGACTGAATACATACAGCTCATGTTGCCAAATGCACAGTCTTCACTGCAAAGGTTTTTCTGTGCCAGACTGCAAACAGTACGATGAGTGTGTTATAAGCTTTCCCTATCCAACATGACTGGTGGTGGACAGGTCAGTCTGGGCTGCATGCCTGCTCTTGTCACTTGTGTCGCTTCACTGCTGGTTTTGCCATATGAAGGGCTATGCTCAGTGCTCACACGGATGACATTCATCAAGCTGGGGTTATGATATTGCTCACACTCAATGAGAGGGGCACAAGCCATAACTTTCAGGAGGAGTGAAGCTTTTCTCCAGGAAGGGTTCTGCCTGCTAGCAGTACTCCATAAGAGGGAATTAATCACCATGGATGCTTCCCTCAATGCCTGGGGAGTGGTGTAATGCCACAGAAACACCCCATATGGAACCCCGGTTTGAGGATAGAATACATCAATCAATTGGAACTGATGGTGGTCTCAAGTTCTTCTTACTGTTTCTGAGACTCTGCTATGTTCTAGTCACACTTGAAAAATGTTGAGATGGTCAAATACATCAATTATCAGAGCGGCACAAGATCAGATGGCACTGGCCTGGCATAGAAGCTACTCAAGTGGGCCCATACATGATTAGCCTCACTGAGAGCCACTCACTTAACTCACTCACTAGTGGGGCAGATGCATTTTCAAGGCAGGATAGACTTCTTTGCCTATATTGAAACAACTCGTTGTTGACTGTGGTTCTCCCTGATAGAATTGGACAATCCATTATGTTGGGACACTCTGTGGCATGAGTGGTCTCACTGCTTACTGTATCCATTTCCACCTCTACCATTGATTCTGCCAACACTGCAAAGAATTCAGCAATCAGGATACAGAGCTTGTGGCCCCGTAGTTGCCTATGATGCTTTGGTTTCCTCCTCTGAGCTCACTGATCGAGGGAATGTCTTGGCATCCTCCTCCTCAGTAAGATGTATGATCTGGCACCCTTGGCCAGGTTAGCTATGCCTATGGTTGTAGCCTCTCAGAGGGATGTGCAGACCAAAGACTGCAACCAAAAGTACAAGAAATGTTACTGACTCTCAGAGCCCCCAGTACACATGACTTATTGTCAAGTGGAAACTGTTTTGTGATTCAATCATATAGACCCAGTTCACTGTCTGGACAGGTGCTATTTCTGCAGGAACTGCTAGACAAGGGCAAGTCTCCATCTACATTGAGAGTATATGTAGCAGTCATTGCTGTGACACTGTAACGCTATGAATGGTGCAATCAGCAAGCACTCAAACTTGCCACATCCTTTCTGAAGGGAGCAAAGCACCTTTGCCCACCACACTCCCCCATGAGGCCCTTAGGTCTTTCCCTTAAAAGATCATACAGGATGTTGAACTGAAATGGATCTCTCTGGGCTGCCTTTTTTGCTAGCAATTATTTCAGCAAGAAGAGTGGGAGAGCTGCATGCTTTAGATAAGCTTGCCCTTGTAGCCAGATAGAGCAGGAGTTGCCAAACCCAGGGTTCTTGCCTTACGGGTTATTTTATAGCAAAGTACAATGTCATACAATCACCACGTTACTTTGCGGTAAGATTCTGGCATGCACAGACATGCAAAAGAAAGTATCCATGTGGTAAAACATTGTGCTGGTGGTTATGCAGTGTTCACAGAAACACAGTTACATACCTAACTAGCATTGTAGTTGGCTGGGACATGCAAAAATGCTGTTTTCTAAGTGTTATAGATAGCTTTTTTTAATTAAAGTTTTTAGTTATTTATCTGAAATATGCACAATGCTTATTATGAAGGACACTTTACCTATGTGTAAATTGTCTTTTACATTTACTTTACATACATATTTGTAAATATAATACTAGTCATACTCAAATGGCACTCCAATCACTACTAACAGAAAGCCGATATGGAGTTAAAAATACTTATGCAACTTCTTGTTGTAGTAACTTTGAACAAAAATTGAATACTGTGTACAATATTAAGTGCAACATTGCACTTAAGTGATACATTAAATAAAGTGTTTTGGAGGCTGCTGGTCACCTGTGATTTGCATGCACAGCAGTTTTTAGAATGCCTTGGAAAATTAAGAAGACACCACTGAACAGCAGTCGTGCAGGACTGAATCACCTTGTCGGTGAGAAAGGGAGATTGGCCAGTATGGTTCAAGTTGACTGTACTTCATCTCTTTGCAACTGTGGTGTGCAGAGGAGCATCTCAGAATGCATAACATGCAAAACCTTGAGGAGGTTGGACTTCAACATTGAAGGACCACACTGAGCTCAATCCATAGTGGGCACAGGCTCACTGAAACTGGACAGTCAAAGACAGAAAAAGACCCCTGCCCTTTGGATGCCCACCTGTAATCTTCATACACTTTTATACAATCTCTGCTGTGCATGGAACTCTGGGACTGCTGGGTGTGGGAGTTGCACAGGGTCAGCGGTTTCTGGGGTGCTTGGGCTGGCCTGTCTGGTGCCGGTGGCCATGTCACAGTCAGAGTCACCGAGATCATGTTTTCCTCCACTGTGATGTTTGTTGTGAATATTAACTGAAGTGACTGACCTTACCCACGACTCACAAAATGTTCTAAATGATCAGGAACAGAGCTCTTGTGTCACTAATCCATTCTCTAATGGGGAGATGCAGTTCCACTCACAACATATATTGCCTGCTTTTTGGTCACTACTAAGTGCTTTTGCAGACATTTCAAATGTCTTTATTTCTGTTATAGTCATGTCTTTGTATCTGTCTTGTCACTGTGGTAATAAAAAGTGATACATTAAATAAATAGTAGGTTAATCAAAATAATAACTCACACATAGTAACTGCTTTATTCAGGATTATGGTGGATTCAGAGCCTCTCCCAAGTACACTAGGCAGGAATACACCCAGGATGGAATGTCCATCCATTACATGGCACCATGCATACACAGTCACACCAATAGCCAATCCACCTACTGGCATTTTTGGGAGGAAACTGGTGAGAAAGGGAGATTGGCCAGTATGGCCCATGTGGACATGGAGGGAACATGTGCAAAACACACAATAACCTGGGCACAGAATCAAACTAGGGACCCTGGGAGATGGCAACGATACCCACTGCACCAACATGCCACAATAATATTAATAAAATAATTTAAGCGGGTTAGGCATGATTACTATACTTGGCATTCACATGATTTAATGGATACATTTCATTAGCTTTATCACCTGTTCCAGTTATAAAACACACCTAAAAAAAGAAGCAGTGAACATTCTCAATGATATGCAATGCTAAACATTTTACTTAAGTAGAGAGACAGGTGTGACAGCTGATTATCTGATTCAATAGTTGCTGCTATCCAGACCAGATTAAGTTGATGCATTAAACCTCTCTTTAATATTAAATATGCCTCCTAGTCTGATGCTCCTGAAGAGATTTTCAAAATAAACCCATAACAATAGTGGAAAAGAATTAAAACTGATTACACATTCATCAAGAGTTGCCTGGAGTTTGTAATTTAGACTGATTAGATTTTCCCCCACTGGGTAGTGGATGCTCTCTCTCTCTCTCTCTCTCTCTCTCTCTCTCTCTCTCTCTCTCTCTCTCTCCAATTACAATCTCCAAGCACAGTCAATGTTAAGTGACCACCAGCTCTTGGTGTGTGTTGGTGGTGGAGGGCTGTCCAGTTATTTTTTGAGATGGAAAGCATGCTATACTCATTCATCAATATGTTCCACCCATCTGTTTGTCCTCCCTCTACCTCTCTGGCTGCTTTCTCATGACTCACCACAGACTGCAGTATTGTAGTTTGCACTATTTATTTCAATTTGGCTGTAATGCAAAGAGTCTCGATGAATCTGTGTTATACATGCTAATGTATTGCATACAGACAAGACAAACAGCATCGAATTGCTGTATTTTTCAATGCTGTTGCTGAGATAAATGTATTATGGATTCTAACAAGTTTATACTTCTTTCTACTAAGTATACTTAATATTCTACTTAAAATCTACTTAATAAAAGAGGCTTGAGGTCAGAATGCTATAGCATAATGAAATTTTTCTGATTTTTAAAAAAAATAGGATTATTCTTCTTCAGTTATTGCTACCACTAATCAGCATTTACACCTGTATACGTTATAGCTTGAAATGAAACAGATGAGGATGTTTTGCTCCAAACACTTTGTTTCACTTTGGTGTCAGTTTGTTTGCTACTCATAAAAGACCATATAGTATGAAAATCAAGGGATCAATTTTATTTTGCATTGGGACATTTCATTTTGTTAGATTTGCTGTGATAAATTATATAATGTAATATGTATTTTCCACTGGCATATCATCAACAGACAGTAGGGACGTGATGCAGTGTCTGAACAGTTAGATGATGTCTGCTTTGTTTCTTCTTGAAATTAAAGATTTATATGACTAGGAAAATAACATGATGGTATTAAATGTAATAAATTTAAAGTACAAAAGATAGCCTTATAAAACCTTATATATAAGAACACCATTTGGTTCATTTGTGTTTATGTTCTGTGGATGATGCTTTCATTCCTCATGTTCATTTCATGAATTATGCCAAATCCCAGACAACTTTTTCTGTTCTCAGCTGCAGCTTTTATTGATTCTCTTCAGAAACATGGGCATCATTAACTTATTTCAATAAACTGCTTTCTATTGCCATTAAAACAAGCCTTAAAATGTACAGAATACTAGCATACAAATTGATTAAGCTAGTACATAACTCATACACTATATTCAACCAGGTAGATGATAAATACTAATCTGTAAAAGAAATTTGGTGATCTAAATTTGCCTCTGGTACTGTTGTTGCACTACTAGGGACTGATCTGAGCCATTTTTCCACACGTGATTACAGTTCCAAAATCTTCATGTCTTTAGAGAAAATCATCAATCATATACCATGCTGCTAAACCCATATTAACTGTAAAACTAAGAGTGCCAGAAATGAAGACATACTCTTGTTACAGTTGTTAGATGTTTGTAAACCATGAAATAAAGAAAGAAAGAAAGCAAGCAAGCATTATGAAACCAAAGTTGGTCCTACAGGATATGTGAAACACATAATCCTCAAACTTTGGTTCTCAAACTATTTTAGATACCCCTTTGCCAATCATTTCCTGGGCAAAGCAAACTATTTGTGTGTTTAGTATACACATGCAAGCTTATCATTTTCATCTTCACATGAATTATGTATGTATAATGAAAGACCAGACTCACACAGTACAAATTTTAGTTGTTTGGAAACGGGAAGTGTTACCCGATCATTTGGAATATACAGTACTCAATATATTTAATATCTATCTACAATCTATTTGTGTGCATTGTGTGTATATGTTACAGTTTAAGGACCATTAACATGGTTCTTGATGATTGTTGTCATGTGCAACTGGGAGCTCAGCCTTTGAAGCTTTTTGTCAACATCTTATTAAATACATGGCAGTGCAAGCCCCTGTGTGTGGGTGTGTATGTGTGTGTGTTTAGCCACTGAGAATGAGTAAACAGGCTCATATTCAAATGAATGTAAGCTAGGGCACTTCTATCAAAAATGGAGATTTGGGAGGCACCATTTACAATGAACGCTCTAACCAATTAAACTATGTGGATTGCTATAAATGTATGTCACTTGCCACCAATATTTTAAATGCATAACTTTATCTATCCAGTTTTGTAAACCTGCTTTTAGATCCCCAAATTTGAAAGTAATATATGTGAGACTGAACATTATCTTTGAGCCACAGTCATTTTGAAACCCAAGTGGAGTACTGCAAATTAACATCTGGCATAACTTTGGCCACTGAAATTAAACATTGTTCCAAATAAAATAAAATAACCTTTATGTACTTGTTTATATGGGAAAGTTGTGTGAAAGTACAACAAGTAGTTCATATTACAGCAAATACAACATATCACACAAAGACAGTAGTATACAATATATCCTCACAGGATTTCACAGATTCTAATGATAAAACAAAAACAGTCAATGTTTATTAAGCTCATTTAGCAGCATTCTATCTAAAAAGGGATATTTGGCAGACATCATATTTTGGACACCTACCACTTTCATCACAAACTGCTGCTGTAATCATTGACATTGTCCTGTGCTCATCTAAGGACATTTATTCACAATAGAACATCCTTGAAATGATTTATAATCGCACTATCCAGAGCTACTCAGAAGGGGATGGGTTCCCTTTTGAGTCTGGTTCCTCTCAAGGTTTCGTCCTCATTTTAGTGAATTGAATTGAACTGAATAATGTTTTTTAGACCTACTACTTTTAATGTGTGTATGTGGCATTTTTGTATACACATACTATTGTATTCATTTGCTCAGTATGGTTTATATTTAGGGTACATGAGGATAGATGCTGAATTACCAACTAGACTAACATCACTATTTGCTAATATCAGCTGATTATGGCTAATTATCAGGTGAGGCTTAGTAGCTGGCAAGTAAATGGATAACAAGTTAGCTGGATAAGCTGTGAGATTGTGTTATATTAGCTAGTTAATTTTAACAATAGACTGGCCTCTACAATACAAACATGTATGATCAGAAATAAGTTTTAGCTTGCTACAAGATAAGCATTTTATCTGCATTTGTAAATATACTCCTTGGTCATAGCAACATGTCATGGTTGTGGATACATTACATTAATGGCATTTAACAGGCACTCTTATCCAGAGGAATGTGCAGTGTACCTGGAGGAGGCTGGGGAGCAATGCCTTGCTCAAGGGCACTTCAGCCATTCCTGCTTGTCCAGGGAATCAAACCAGTAACCTTTTGGTCCCACAGCTGCTTCACTAACCATTAGGCCATAGCTATCCCCCCTGAAATACAACACTCTACAATCATTCTATGCCAGTCTGCAATCACTTTATGCACTACTACTTACGAGGTACACTATATGGCCAACTGTCTGTGGACACCTTATCATCCTATTCATATGTGCTTTTTGAAGATCCCATTCCAGATTTAGTTCCCGTGTGTTTTATAATAGCCTCCACTCTTCGGGGAAGGCTTTCCACTCAATTTTGGAGCGTGGCTGTGGGGATTTGTGTCCATTGAGCCACAAGAGTATTAGTGAGGTCAGGTATTGATGTCAGGCCTGGGGCATAGTCGGCATTCGAATTCATCCCAAAGTTATTCAGTGGGGTTGAGTTCAGAGCTCAGCGCAGGCCACTCGAGTTCTTCCACTCTGACCTTGACAAACCATGGAGCTCAATTTGTTTACAGGGGCACTGTCATGCTGGAACAGGTTTGGGCCTCTTGGTTCCAGTGAAGGGAAATTGTAATTGCTACAACATACAAAGACATTCTATACAACTGAGTGCTTCAGAATTTGTGGCAACAGTTTGGGGAAGAGTGTGATGGTCACATGTCCACAAACATTTGGCCATGTAGTGTGCATTATGAAATTCTACACTGAGCTAGTTGTAAACTAACTATCCAACTAAATAGAGTGGTTCTATAGTTAAGGATTAACTTTATACCCTGATTTATAATTGAACTGGTGTAACTGGCCCCTCGTCATGTGAAAATGTTTTCTTCTTCGTCATGTTTTCTTCACCAAGAAAAGCACATGCAGTGCTGCTCTCACATTTGGTAGCTCATGGGCATTTGCCTTCCAATAGGGAATTTATGTCAGTAGAGAAGAAATGCTGTCCAAAAATGCTCTTTACCAAGGTACCTGATTTCTGATAGATGATTTCCTCTTTGATTACAATCTAACTTATACTCATTTTTTGTTTAAATTTCTGTTTACAATGCAGTATTGTGTGTGTGTGTGTGTGTGTGTGTGTGTGTTTCAAAGCTTGCGTGTAAAATCATTTGGCTTCCATGTATCCCCTTATGTATGTACTTTAGCAAGCAAGAGTATGTCCAAGCCCCTTTATTTCCAAAAACACACACATACTGTGTTTACGTCAGCTCTGTAAATCATGGTGTCATGGTGGAGTGTTAAATCTTGCTGTAAAACTAATCCACCCATTTTTATACATCCTAATTTGGTTGCACACAAAAAAATATCTCGAGAATCCCATTAAAATACTCATGGTCAGTAAACACACAGGCTCCTGGGTACACTCCCACTCTCACTCACATTCCCGACACACAGACACACACACACAGAGACCAAGATGGCCTTCAAGCAGTCAGCTAAATGTCTGTGATTGTTACCACAACACATGTACACACACACATACAATCACACACACAGCAATTTCTGCTTATGGCTTGGTAATAGACTACCTCATGCCTTTCTTCTCCCTATCATTAGTCACTTACACACTCAGAGCCATTCCCTTCAAATGACATTCCCTTGGGATGTCAACGGTGGACTTTAAAAGCTGGGTGTGACATGATTAAAAACCCGACCCTCACACTCTCCCTCTGCGGGTCACAAGTATATGGCCTTGGTTAAGCTGGAATGTACCACGTTGGTCCTTGTTTAGGCCGTTGCTCTGACTACAGCTTTGGATGGTGTCATTTCTTTTTTCTTTTAAATTTATTTCTCCTGTCGGTTTTTTTTTCCAGTGTGAAGGTTGTAACTTGACTTCTTTTTCCTTGTTTAACTAATAGCAGTAGAAAATTTGTATGCATAGGATCTTATTTGTGTATTCCATGAGTGTGTTCTAGCACCAAATCATAAAAAGCCACCCTCTTTTCTGTCTCCAAACAAAGCCTTTTCTGCTTGGTATCATTTTCTGTTGTATCAGCAGCTCTGAGGATAATGATTAGAATATAAAAAAAAAAGTAAAGTAAGCTGCATGGTTGTGGCACTTGCCTCCATACACACAAATTACACTTTTATGGGCCAATCTGCTGCAGTGTTAAATATATATATATATATATATGTGTGTGTGTGTGTGTGTGTGTGTGTGTGTGTGTGTGTGTCTGCTCTAAACTCCCCAGTGGGTAATTTCTTGAAACATCAGCTCAGCAGAGGTATACATGTCTTATGAGAACATAAATAATGCTACAGTGCTAAATGGACAGACACTATGAGGAGGCTGAGAGTGAGATTGCGGCAGCATCACGTAGGTTAATTATGCTATAGCTTGTTTGCAATCATGTGACTATTATAACGCACAAAATTCAGATGGAGGGCAGGAAGTGAAGAATCTACAGTATATACTGTGCAAATTGGAAATGGGGGAAAGTGAGTACATAAAAGGGTTGGGTGAATTGAAACACATATTGGATGTGATCCATGTAAATGAAGAAAATGTGATTTTTCCCAGTCCAGTGTGGAGCCAATTGACATTACAAATTACTTCATCCTCCAGACCTCCTACCACACAGAAACACTGACAACAAATACAGACTAGGGTGGTCATATTGCAGGAAACATAGCTAGCTACATCTGCGATATTATCACCCTGTGGTGTTTGTTCTGCAGCTAGTGTTTCACAGTTTTAGCTAGCTATTTCCTGGTAGCTAACTACCTAACTATCTAAAATGGTTTGTGACATCATATGCAAAGAACCTATATTCAAGAATATTGTGGCAGATTGCTGACCTTACCAGCTTCAAATTTACAGTCACTGGCTTTCCATATGATCGAAAATCAAACTGACACCAGACAAAATGTATAGGAAATCTACCATATAAATGACATCAGTAGCAATCCTATGACTGCTTATTATTATTAAAATTATAAATGTTCGTAACTTTTCATAGAAGCTGAGTCTTGTGAATCTTTTGCTACTTTACATATGATTAAATATGTTAAGCAAAGCAGACAATTACTTTGTGTTGCTGGACCCTTTCTTCAGTGGATAATCACCTGGTTACTGTAGACTGCAATATCTAAGGACTGTTGTTGTGATACCAAACACTGCCCAGTGCTCATCCCAGGACTCTTATTCACAATATTAATATCTAATTTCTAATGAAACAAAAACATGGCACCATTGAAGATGCTTTGTGGCAGCATATATTGTTAAAAGCGCTACACAAAATAATGAATTGAATTGAATTTTCTAAGACCTAATGCAAAGTAGTTGCTGTGGCGACAAAAGGAGCAAAACAGTACCTTGCAGGTGGTTTCTTAATTCACATAATAACTCTGGATAATTATTCACCGTAGTAAATCTGGATGGCCATTCTGTTTCTTCATGTGCAGCAGTAAAAGACCTTGGGGTGATCTTTGACTCCAGTCTTTCATTTGAAACTCATGTAGATAATATTACGAGGATAGCATTCTTTCATCTCAGAATTATTGCTAAGATAATAAATATATTGTCAATACACAATGCAGAAAACTAGTTCATGCCTTTGTTACCTCTAGGTTGAATTATTGTAATGCCTTACTGTCTGGATGTTCCAATAAGTGCATAAACAAGCTCCAGTTAGTTCAAAATG
>JAOTRR010000032.1:11255734-11274218 GCA_028570945.1 Gogo arcuatus
GAGTACATGTGACAAAAATAAAGGCTTCGGCCTTGGTTCTTCTTCTTCTTCTTCTGGTTCTTCTTCGTGGTTTCAGCCGTTGACCCTCACTCTTGTTTATTTGTTTTTCTGAGTATGGATTATCCTTGTTTGTTTCTGTCTGCTTTGGACTGTGACTTGGATTATGCCTAATAAAACAAATGCTCAGTTCATGCGCTTGTATCCTACTTCTCATTGCATGTTTAATTAGATTAAATTCCATTCATTCATTCATATACAACAACATCTTGGTGGCCGCAGAGTATTTTTAAACTATCCCAGTTTGGTGTAATTGTGAAACCTGGCAACCCTGTCATAAACTCTTCTGTCTGCTGCTCCTCTTCCACTGAATAATAATAACACTGTGCAGTAATAATGCTGTTAAGCTAAATGAAGCAGTGAGCTTGCTGCCTTATGATTGCACAACATGTAGAAAGGTGAACAATTCAACAGAACATTGGGTTCTATCTTGCAAATTGCAACATGTTTTTAAATCACTGGTGACTCAAAAGAGGTAATTAGTATTTAGGCAGAATTTAAAAATGTATAGAGTAGTGAATGAGGATTTTATGAAGATTAAAATTAGCTGTACAGGTGATATAAATGCTCTTCCCCACCTGCCCCTATGGACGAGCCACCACTTATTGCAATACAAATAATAGATGATGAGAATCATCGTAAATTGCATTATGAAGCTGCTTAAATGTAATTAAGAGCTGGTGTAGATACCCTAACCTCTCTCTGGCAGCTTTAAGAACTCATTAATGTAAAGGGACCTGCTGTGATTAGCTGAGTGTGAGTGGAACATTCCTCCATGCTATTGGCTCTGTGACAGTGTGGGAATTCAGGGGACCTCGGGAATCGCACTGAGAGTGTGCCAACCTCAACAGAGCCGAGCCGCCACACATGTTGCCTGGCAACAGGAGTGTGTGGTATATTATGTTGTTCTAACCCATAGGTTTTGTGTGTGTGTGTGTGTGTACGCACATATTTACTGCCATTTATCATGTAGCTTCAAAGAAAACTCAAAGTCAGTGTTGTTTAATGCGGAACTCAATTCTTAAATGCACAATGATATTATACACAATCATATTGTGCATTGGCATATTCTATCCTGTGAGGTGGCGTTTTTTTTTTTCATTCAAGCAAGTTTAAATGACATCAGCATGACTGCCTTATAATCTGTTTTTTCCCCACTAATCGCCAATTTATTAGGCCATCCTTTGAACTCAGGATGCAAAGTGAATAATTTTCTTACTGTGAAATGTGTGCGCTTGCCTTGTAAAATGTAATGTGGTGTTTGTGGAGCCAGTAAAACTGGTGTTTCAGAACCTGCTGTAAGGGAGTTGTTTTAACACAGGAATGCAAACTGCCTTGTCCCTAGGAAAATCACTTCCCTGTGTGTGTGTGTATGTGTGTATACACATGTTTTTATATCTTGGTGGGGACTATATATCTCCACAAGAATAGTAATATCAGACAATTTTGAATTTGTGGTCTCCTTGAGGAATTTTTTTTTTTTTTTTAACTAAAAGAAACAAAATGTTTCTTTTTGGTTATTGTGGTTAAGGTTAAAGTTAGATGTAGACATAGCATTCATACATTTATCAAATTATATTAATTTGATAAATATGTCAGCAGAAGGTCCCTGCACAGATAGTAAGACAAATATCTATCTATCTACACACACACACACACACACACACACACACACACACACACACAAAATAACTTGGAGACACAATGCACTAGACAAAGTTAATTAATCTGTAGAAAAAAAGAGAAAAATTACCGACTGAACAAAAAACAGTAAGTGAGTAAGAAAGAGGGATAATGAAGGGATTGAGTAAAGGAGATCTTTTTAAATGGTCCTATTCCAAATCAGCTCCCACAGTTTGGAGATAAAGGGACCAGTTGTCATGGCAACACAAGTGTAAAAGGGAAAGTATCTGATGGGCTGTGCAGGGGTGGTTCATCCTATGCCACACACACACACACACACACACACAGACACACACACACACGGACACAAGCGCACCCAGAAAAGATTATTCCAGCCTCTCCTACACATCTAAGCAAAGCCCTTAAGAATACACACCCGATCTAACTTTGTGCAGACGATAGGGCTCCCACCTGCCCCAAATATGTGACAAATACTGTAACAATTTTGTTCTGGAATGGACAACTGTTGTTTGTAAAGTCCAAAACGTCAAGCACGGGTTCAATAAGCTCAACACTCCTTTAACAATCAAGAGGAAAAAACTCTTCTGTTTTATTTCACCATAAATTTCACATTGTGAAAAAAATCACTTGTACAAAATAATGTTAACTGCCATGGTTGTGACAGAACGACAACAGAATAACATTCAACAGAATAACATACTAGGACATACAGAATAGAACAATACAGCCCAACATTGACAGTGTTGACAGACAAAAGCAGATGATGATTAAGAGTTTTATGCCACGTGCAAGCCTGTGACTCGGCTCTTGATCTTCCAGTCAGGAAAAAGAGGGTCAGTGGGAGAGAAAGAGAGGGGGAGAGAGAAAAACAAAACACTTGACAGCTACCAGTTCAAATGGTGCGTGTTCTCGGGGAGGGGAGGGGATTGTTGACCATCGCCTGGGAAACACTACTCGAGACGAGGTAAGAATGGGCTATCTGATTGGCTAGCGGTTTTAGTGTGCAGTGTACTGGAAAAAAACAGAGAGGGCTTTCTGTTTTACATGTGAGAGCTTCAAAGGCAGCAGGGTAAAGCAGCACTTCATTGAAAAGGGGAGTAGGTGGAAAGGAAGAAGGTCTGGGGAGGAATGTGAAGCGTGACCTCTCTTTCTTTCACCCTAACTCTTTTTTTCTATCTTGGTATCCATTCTCTAAGAAACCAAATTTTTCCCTCTCATTGCTTTGACAGAGATCTACTATAAAGCTAGCATTAGCTTGACAAATAAAGCATACAGAACTGCTAGGTTTTTGATTTCATCAATTCACTAATACATAAGCTTAAGCATACCCTCTTCACACTTGAGTTGTAAATTGTGCTCACAATTGTGTCCAACTTGTTATACTACAGTTGCTCTATTGAGACAATATCCTGTGGTCCTCATGTACAAACACAGCGTCTTGTGACCTTTGGAATGTAGCATCATCATCATCATCATTACCGTGAAAATACATACAGTGTACGGCTTAAAGAACTCTGTTATTCACCAAATCTAGCCAGTTTTAGACAAAAAAGACCCTTCATAAACACTTAGGACTGGTAGTACAGAAAACCCTGAGGAAAGGCAAATTTACAGTCCAATGCCACTCTTTCAACTTACAGATGTTAGTGATAAAGACATTTAACAGCAGTCAGTGTGTCTCTTACAATGCTTAAGACTTTGAATAGGAAAAAAGAGTAAACGTCTATATAGAGAGTGTTAATAATTAACACCTGTCACTGTGCTCAGGGACATTAGTGACAGTTCCAGCTGTTCTGGAAGCAGCTGCTGATGTCAAATTTCTCACTCCCTGGCATGGTATCCTTATCGGTAATATCAAATTAGACTGAAACCAAGTTAGAATGTGTTTGAGCATTGTTAATCTGACAAAGCAGGGTCAGCAAGTGGCCACCACTGATATTCAGCTAGTGTGCTGTGGCCAAGACTTCAAACGAACACAGCAGTTCAGTGTGTTCATCATTAGAATTACTGCAGCTTGAAATGTTTTTATCATCTAATCAGACATATTACGTATTTAGCAAATTTACCTTGAATTCAAACCCCATGTGGTTTGATACTGTACTCCTTGGGCCATAATAAGAACTTTTTTCTTTCTTTCTTTTTTTTTTCTGCAAGAGATCACGGTATGAATTCTTAACCCCGAGCCCTTCCCCCACCGGTTCCCAAACCAACTGCTCCATTGTATCCTGGGTAATCTGATCCTACAATGTCATTCCTCCCATTCTTATTCGGGTGATGACCTAAGACCCCCGAGCCTGCCCGCTTTCAGGTCAGTCAAACTAGAGGTCCAGGATTCTCTGACCCTTACGAATTCAGTACGGCGTGACGTAGACGTGTGCAAAAGAGCAGTTCTTATGTAACACAAAGCAGTATGGGCCATGCACATCACGAAACACTCATCAAATTCTGTACAGCTGGATATGTGTGATTTGTATGCAAGCATTTTTATCAATAAATACAAAACTAAACATACACAGTTCAAATTAACAACAAAACAAAAACAACTGTAAAACAAATATCATAAATTAAGACTATGAATAGACACTGCTTTCTTTTCAGTTCAGGTTGTTCGTTGTTGTTGCCATGGAGACATTACCTCTCCGGCAGCCAGAACGACTCTCACCTTTCTCTCTCTCTCTCTCTCTCTCTCTATCATTCTGCCTTTCACATTTATATTGAGGCTGTGCGAGAACAGAACCACTCAGCACAAAGTTAAGCAGCCTAACTTTATACCAATACGTTCTCTTGTCTAGAAGTCACTAGGAGGTGTTGACAAAATGACAGTTCCTTTCTGCAATGCTCATAATCCATCCAAGTTCTCAGTGGACATGCTTTTCTTTTTTTTGGAAGAAGAATGAATAATATAGTACGGTCAACTGTATTTTCGCTTAGGAAAACATGTTGGGACATGCTGATCTTTTCCACATACAAACACGTACACAAACACACATCTGGTGTATGGTTCACCTCAGGATGACTCCTCACAGCAAGCTTCACACCAGGTTGAGGAAGTCTGTTTGTCAGGAACTGACCAGAATCAGACATGGGAGACAAACAACATGTCTCTGTTTCATGTCTGCAGAAGATAGTTAGTTTGTGCCTTCTTGGGATAAATAAGCCTTTCTCTTGTATCTGCCCTACAATTGTGAAGAAGAAATGACTATATGAAAACAGTGGAGCACAGTGAAATATTTTTTTAAAAAAACATCAAGAAGGCGTCTTCATGCTTTCATGTGGAAATTGGTTATCTATATGTATATATTGGAACCCTGCCTCCGTCCTGTTCAGTTCCACTGGGTGAAGTTCTTGTTGCAAGATGCACAGAGAAATAGCTTAGCTAACACACACCATTATCAAAATAGTGGGTAAGAGCCAAAACACAGATGTGACAGCAAAACATGCCGGGCACTAATTGACCTTTTCAGATTAGCAGTAGGTTCATTTGGTTGTCATGGCAAACAACGTCCCAAGACTCCACAAAAACGACTTTGACAATGGAACGTTTAAGCAAAGATTTCCAATCATAGAACGTCTTTAAAGCGCACGATCCAAAAAAAACAGTGAAAGCTTCGCTGCTGGATATCTTCAATATTAAAGTTGAGCTTTTGATGAAAGAAGTCTTTTGATGAAATTGCACAGAAAGCAGGAAATCGTCACAGCTGGAATCCAGTACACCACGCAGGACTCCTGTAAAGAAAGCAGACAATATGTACGATTTTAAATCATTTCATTTTGAAGTTGTTTTTCCTTATTAAGGCATGAAATCCCACTGTCCCAACAGAACAAACAATGAAGAGCAGGCATTTTCCCAAAACACTTCAATTGCTGACACACTGCAGGAAAAAAAAAAAAAAAAACCATCCCAAAAGATAAAGTCCAGATGCTCTCTCACAAGCCTGGCCATTTGTTCCCCTATTTTTCTTGTCATCCTCAAGGAAAACCAGTTCCAAAGAGCAGGTCATGTGCCAGCACCTGTTCGAAAATCATGCAAGAGCAATACAAACACTAAAACACAATACACTAAAATAGCCATGTGACCTCAGTAGAACCTGAAAAAGTCTAGTCCTCTGCAAACAAAGAACCTTAATGAAGCCATACTTTGATATCACCTGGCTATGCAATATCACCTGGCCTAGCAACAATAATCATGGTTTCTGTAAGAACAGTGGTGGAAAGTAACAAATTACATGTACACTTGTTATAATACACCCAAATGCATTCAAAAAGAATTTGAATTAGGCTACATTACTTATCAGGAAGCTAACTAGACACAAACTTTGTTGTGTTAAATATATCTAGCCAGCCTGTAGGTAATGATTAGGAAAATGTAAGGGGAATCTGTGCTAGATGGCTAACTATGTAGCTAGGACCTTGTATGAATTAACATGTGCTAGTTAAGGTAGCAAACCAAGCATGCTACTGAAATTCCATTAGCTAGCCAGCAAACATTACCTTTCTTTATATACTGCTGATAATCAAGATGGTGTTCACTTCTTTTACTCAAGTGAATTATTATTGCATGAGCAGTACGCTTGATCACGTCTGTGTTTTGTACTCTTTCCACGACTGGGAAAGAGGAACGTAAATGTCCTAACAGGAAGCTGTCAGCCATTAAGTACAAGTTTTGAGAACTGCAAAAATAATAGCAATAAAAACAATCTATCAACCAGGTACTAAATTACAGTCAGTGATTGCAGTTTTTGCTAAACTGACTGGTAGTCCTTGTTGATTATTTTCTAGTCAGTAGTACATTTAAAGTCCAACAATTGACAGAATGTCTTATCTTGTTGACCGACATCAGACTGTAAGACTTATGGTTGGTTCTCTTTTTACTGCCTCACAGGTAGACATTGTTAAGAATCATATCCTTTTTTCATATCCACTTTGAAGGGACTTCCTCTGTATTTAACTAATTTCCACTTGGTGAAAGAAACCAGATTTCAGATTCATGAGTTCATTTAAATAGTACGCAGACTGTGGAACTGTAATGGGAGAAAGACCCAGAGGTGTAGATGGAGGATTTCTGGTTTGTAGCCTTCCTGAAATGTTTTATGACAGTTTCAAATGCTTCTTCTTGAGTGGTTAACATACACACCTACAGCACAGATGATTATACTGTATACAGTACCAGTCAAAGGTTTTATACACACACATTACTATGAATGAGTAAGTGTGTCCAAACTTTTGACTGGTACTGTACGTGTCACATAACATTGTTTACTGCTTTATAATGATTCCTCCGCTGACATCAAGCTAATATCCCTTAGTTTGTTTAATTGTATTTTATTGGCTACCTGCTGCTATGGTGAGGAACAGAATTAACCAATCAGGATTATGCATTTTTCACATTCTGTTTTAAAGATACTTGCCATCTAGGTACAATCTGAGCAAAGGTATATCAAGGTAATTGCCAGTAAACTACTAATAACCATGACAGGATTTACAAGATGTGTGTTTGGCTTTTAGAACAGATTTCAGTACCTACATTCATAAGAGATCAGATACTTTTTTACTGCTTTATATTGCCAACCATTAGCCTAGGTCCTATCCTATTTAGGTCACTACATTTACCAGTAAAAATTTTCTTCCTCATTTTCCCCTGATGTAATGTTTTAAACATTTTGCTATTATTTCAGTGATAATTTCTCACATACCCCCCTCATATACTGTTCAGTTTATTATTAAATGTGGGAAATTCCTGGTGTAACACATGGTGTAATATCACCAGCAAAGGTGTTACAGGTATTAGCTCTGGCTTTGAGATCATACTTCACTGTCCAAAATCAAAACCTTCAACATTTATATACAGCACAAATCATCATAAACAGTTATTACACAGGATAAAGTAAGCTTTGTTAGCATTATGTTGAGTAATTAAGCTCTTATATTGTGCATTACAATTGGCAGTAGACTGGTTGGTTCTTCCTCAAGCCACTGATGCAGAATTGCAATATTTAATGCGGCTATTTTTTTTTTCCTTCAGCAATCATGTTCAAATCATTCTGAATCAAAATCATGTCATTTTGCTGGCAACTGAAGTTGCTCAAA
Source organism: Gogo arcuatus (assembly GCA_028570945.1). Classification (NCBI taxonomy): domain Eukaryota; kingdom Metazoa; phylum Chordata; class Actinopteri; order Siluriformes; family Anchariidae; genus Gogo; species Gogo arcuatus. The sequence goes on from JAOTRR010000032.1 coordinate 11,263,523, forward strand.
TCGTTGTGATATTGCCTCAATGCTTGATGTCATACTTTCTTGCTTCTGATTTTTCAAAAGAACCAATTTTTCCAAAAAAACTGTCGTCTGTCTTATGGTGAAATATTCAGATTAAGTTCCAGATTAGGGACGTACGCCAGCACAATTTACTTGACTTGTTTTCTGATATGAGCTTTTAACAGCCACCCCGCCCAGCCCCTCCCCCCATCCCCATGAAAGTGATCACAGCCCAGTTTTTAGCAATTTGTAAGAGCCTGAGAAGTAAGAAAAAAAGAGAGGCTAAATCCAACCACCTATATATACACATAAATTCATACACCCACTCATTATCCAACCAAGTATGGAGCTTTCCGGGACTCGTGCTTGAGGAAACAAAGCATTTCCTCAAGCACGAGTCCTGCTTTAAGACAGCATGGGGCGACTGTTGTCAGTGAAACAGGGCTGGGACTAATGATGGCCTTTCTCCTCCTCTACCCTCGGGTGCAAGCCTCACATATGTTCACTTGTTCTTTTATGCATACTCACTGGATAATTCAGAAATCCACAATTTATGCCCGATGTATCAAGTATTTTCAGTTTTAAATGCCTCAAAGAAATCAGCATGATAATGAGCTGCAAATTATGGAAGCCAAAAACCTGTGTAGATATCAGCACTTTCACAGCTCAACATCCAACCTGTGGAAACATGTACAGGTATGCCATTAGCTAGCTGAGTGAGCTAGACCAACTAGCAAGATCTTTTGATGATTTACAGTATGAAAGCTCTGTATTAAACTTAAGATGTCACTTCAATGTTCAATAGCAATTGCCTGTTGTGTTTAATATGTAAGTGCTGCTACAGTCTGTAGGTAACACTCAGTATAATGTGTTAGGGCCCACATTGCTAGATAGCTAATATGTACCTAGATACATGTACAAATTAACATGAGCTAGCTACCTAACTAATGAACTAGCAAACTACTGAAACCCCAACAACATTTATCTTAGTTAACAGCAAGCTAATGTTACCTTTCTTTATGTATTGTTGGTAATCGACATGACATTTATTTTCACGTAGCTCATTTGGTTAGTTAACATAATTGTTAAATGCATTCATCAGATATTGTAGGTCTACTTTAGCACTTCTTAGGTTAGTGTATATGTGCTCTTTCCATTACTGCTGGCAATATTTACAATTATTTTTATTCTCTAGCAGGACATGAACTGATAAGAAGGAACAACAGAGACAGCTGATTGGTTCATGAACTCAACTTCACAGCATGGGGTATCTTGCACATATGCCATGAGAACTGGTCAGTTTTGCTCACTGGCTATAGGATCATGTCTGAAGAAAATAGAAGATGTAGGGAATATGTATGATGGTGGCTGTGTGTTTGTGTGCTTTTGTGTGGGTGTGTGAAATTAACCAGTATGCACTGCTTTTTTGCAGCAGGAAAGGAATGATGCCTGTGGCCATCTTTCTCCTGTGAGCTAGGGGAAAAAAAGATTGTCAGGAAAGCACAGAAAAAGGCGAAGGAGAAGCTTTGTTTACTCTTCCTTTCTTACGCCTCCTTTCCTCCGTTCTCGTTCCTCCCACTCTTTTGGCCAGTGGTGAACCATTTCATTGTTGAGGGGTTGGGGGGCAGCTGCTAAGAACACTTCATGGTAATTGAAATGCATAGGAATGTCCCAATGAAGCAACGAAAGGACCTCCACTTTGAAATGAACTGCCCTGTTGAGGTGGGCGGCGTTCCAGTTACAGATACACACTAACACACTGGGTCACCAAGTAATGATGAATTGAATGCTCAACATCAGGGGGTCAGGAATGAAATAAACACACTTGGAGGTCTCACGCCTTCTTCTCCTCCCATTTTTAAAAGATTTGACTCACTCCTACTCCCTTTTTTCCCCCAGTTATCTAGCCAGTGTGTAGGGGTTTAATAAGAGTTTGTTTCGTCTACTGGACTGCACCTCCCTACACATTCAAATCTGCTTCTGCCATGTGGGAGGAATACAAATGCAGAGACATAATACATATATAAAAGGCTCTAGTATGGTTTAATTGTCTGAATAATGAATGGCTTCTACTTTTATGTGCCTTCAGTTGATTGAAATCCATGAGACTCTCATGAGTTTCGGTTACAGTCCAGATGCTCCCAAGAACAACTCCCTTGCTCAGATGTGGAAGTGAAACTCACTGAGAATGTTTTGTCTCGTCTTGCTTGTTCCCTCGTATCGTTTTTTTTCCTCCCTTTTTTTAAAAAAAATCTTTGAACCTGCCACTTTCAGCTCAGAATATGGGACCTGATATAATTTTTCTACGTTCTAAGTCTTTGCTATGGATCAAGTCAAGTCAAGTTTATTTGTATAGCATATCAAATGATTAGTTAAAGATTATATGTAATCCTACAATCTAGAACAATATGAGACAGCACACTACCTTCATACTACCCCAAAAGTAGTACTGTTTCCTTAGTACTGTATAGATGTACTTATATACTTCCCTCTTGTTCCATTGCCTTTGTTTAATAAGCAATGGCCATTCACTCAGTACTTCTCTCTCTCTCTTTCTCTGAACCAGATTAACCACTGCATTACACTCTGCCTAGCACTGCATTACACCTATTTCATATTAACATTTTAATAAGCTAGCTGTAGGTATCTATTTCTCTGTTGTCTTTACCCTCCTTCCTTTCTTATTCTCACCAACGCTTCCCTCCTCTCTCTACCCTCAGACAAATTTGTCCCTCAGGGACAATAAAAGTCTTCTATTCTGTTTCAATTACCCTTGGTGCTACGCCCCATGCTGCAAACTCATAATTCATCTAGTCATCACTTGGGACATCTCCCAAATACACAGATCTTATTCAATCTAAACTAAACAAACTGTTTATCACATACGATAAAGACGCAAGATGTTCCTGCTATGTGTCAGAAAGGAGAAAAAGATTAATCTTCAGCTCTAGAATTGAAAATGTATGTTGGAAGACTGCATCTTTTTTCCACAGTCCCATAACATAAGCATTCAAGCTGGGAGTTCAACCATACAGCATTGTCGTGTGCATTTTCTTAAATCATACATGTGCACTCCTAACATCGAACTGACCTGTGGGCACTAACTATAGTGTGTAGCATCCTCTAAAGAAAGAACTACAGTAAATTATAGCTATACCAGATATGTAGCTATGCTATCATCTCCTTAAACAGCAAGATGCTTGGATGATGTTTAATGCTACACATCCAAGTTGCCTTGAATAACATTGTGCACAAATTAAAAAAATGTAAATGTAGAAAAATGTAGAAATATTCAAATAACCGCATCAAAGCATAGAAAGCTGTACATATTGAAGGACAGATGTGCAAAACTGATGTGACAGCTGGCTGATATCCAGAGCAAGAGGCCCCTTAGAGAAATCTATTTACTCTATAAATACTGAATTGGTTCTGATTTAATAAGGATCTTTGTCTCTCTACATAGACAAGATCATAGATAGAATTTCCTAGCGAATGTAAGAATGGTCAATGATACCTCAAGTAACAATTATTACAATTTGAAACACTATGAAAAAATACTGTAGGTGATCAGGTTTTAAAATAACAAAGATAAACAACACTGTGCCAGCCTTTATTAGGAGCAATCTATACCCAAATCTATTTCATCAAATTTGCGACTATCGATGACAGTGGATTAACAGGTCTTCTTAAAATTTTACATCTGAATGGATGTTTCAAGATTTTCTCTTTCTATGTATAAAAGGACTAAATGGAAAAAGCTGTAAAATAGCCATGATGTTAAGTACTAGCTCTAAACCCATTAAAATGCCCAAGTATATAGCTTTGATTTAGAATTATTTTCTTTAGCTGCTTGAATCTTTACAGAGATGAAACTTCACTGACATTAGCAAACCTACCTTAAAGGTGAAGGAAGGTCAAGGGACATGCAGCTGTCAGGCTGGGAGGTGTTTCCAGGTGCTAACGAAGGCAGTGGGGATCAAGGAATAGGGTACAGTGGTTATGCTGTTCCAGGCATCCAGTGTAGGATCATAGCAGTCTAGCGTTTTGCAGCGTTGTGTTCCAAAATAGCCACCAACTACGTACAGTTTGTTCCCAGAGGCTACTGCCTGGCAGCTCATTCGCTTAGCTGTAACATCACCTACTTTAGTCCACTGGTAGGTCTCGCTGCTGAATTTGTAGGCTGAGCAAGCTGAGAACTCAGTGTCACCACCCATGACAAAGATCTGGTTCCCCAAAACAGCAGCTGCTGTGTAACGCCATGGCTGTGGGCAAGATGCTGGGACAGTCCAGTGGTTCTCCACTGGGTCATAACACTGGACCTTTGGTAGCTTATCATGGGTTACGCTTGTTCCTCCAAAAGCAAATAGCTTAAGCTTTACGCTGACTACTGCGGCATTGCTGACACCCTCACGTAGTGGTGCAACCATGCTCCACCTGTTGGCAACTGGGTCAAACTGCTCCACCTGCTTCAATGAGACAGATGGTGAGGCTGGAAGACAACCAGTTGCAGCTGTATGACCTCCAACTACATATAGGCAGTGACGCAGTTCTGCTGAACCATGCCCAAATCGAGCTATTAGCATGGGAGCTGCTTTTGACCACTCTTCATGCAAGGTATCGTACACCCAAACATCCTTGGACACACCGTTCTCTGAGCCCCGACCACCTGTCACATAGACTTTGCAGCCAATAGCACAAGCGCTGAACTCCTTTCGTGGACTAGGAATATCAGCCTTTGGGATGATTTCTTTGGCCTTCTGGTCCACTAAATACAGCTTGTCACACATAAAGGTAGGACCACCTAGCAGGAAAAGGGCATGGCTAGTCTTGCGGGGCCTGGCACAAGGACTGTTGACTACGCCATCATTCTGTAGTATACGTAGCTTGCAGCGGATTGCTTCATCCACCAACTCTTTGCTTTTGGCTTGTGAGTTGATAAGCTCCTCTGTGGAGACATTCTCCATGAGGAAGATGGCTGGCAAGAGGGCTAGACGTACAGTGCGCAACAACTCTGGTAAGTGGCAATGTCGCCGTTCCAAGTCGTAGTTCACCCAGTTAAGTGCAGATTCGTAGACCAACCGCTCATCCTCTGTCTCCAGCTCTTCGTGTGAGAGCAACTGGACTATCATGTCCTTGGGCAGTTGCAGGAACTCCTCTGTCTTGCAGATAGCTGGGAAATTACTAAGACACATGCTCCAGGAAAGCTGGGACAGCTGGGTGCAGTGGTGGGCATCAGACAAAAGCAGCATGCCAAGGCAATTGGATGGGTGAAGGTTCTTCTCCAGGAACTCAGCACAGGCATCACGGATGTCCTGGAACTCTAGCATGTCGCCTGCCTCCAGCAGAGACTCAGCATTCTCTTCATTGATGACTACCCGGGATGAGTAAGCATAATCCAAAAGTAGTTCTAACACCTGGTTCACACAGAGCAACAGTAACGTTAGATTAATCAGGAAAAATGATTGCTTTTATTTTTTCTTAATCTAAGCTATAGGTCTAAGGTTTAAATACCATTAACTGTTCCCTAACTGACTGTGTTTCAATAGTAACAAATCACTAACAGACTGGAAAGTGACACTAAATCCTGATACCATGTTATTTGCAGTACCTCTGGATGTATGGAGTCTCTGAAGTCCACTTCCTTTGCTTGGCTCTCTCTTAACCCACCACTGAACATCGCCTCAAAGTACCGGCTGCAGGCAGCCAGAACAGCGCGGTGGCATGGGAAGGAGCGGCTGCCTGCATGCAGCAAGACGTCTGTGAAGAGCCTCTGCTGCCGCAAAACATTTAGGTGCATCAAGACGCTGTCGGCATACGAGGACTTGTGGAAAAGGTAGATGTTCATGGAGCCAGTGCTGGCTCGTGATTTGCGGTTCTCATGGACACAGACAGACATTTTCATTGAATCCTATAAGACAGTAACAACAGCTGCAGTCAGAACACATGACTTCTTAATATAGAAAAGTTAATTAATTAACGAATAAAGAAGGTAGTGTTTGGCAAATGGGTGTACAACTCACTGAAGAGGGATCATTGTAAACAAATGAAACAAAGGCAATTTAACCAGGCAGCTTGGTTTACAGTATACTGTAGTGTAGCGAATGACTCTAGGTTTGTATAGATTAACTTTCTCACTAAAAGAATTAGTGACATATGGTTAAATTAAATGATCAACATCAGCAAATTCAGATTAGGAAAAAAACTACAGAACATGATGTCATTGCGCAAACACACACACAAATGTTGGATAACACTGCTTCTGTCTCTGATGTCTAGGCCCCTGGAATGTGAGCCAGTTTAATCATTGCCAGGTGTTCAAAGGCGGACAGAAAGGGAAAAGTGAAAAGACAATGGCAGAATTTTTAAAAGTAAACACTGCAGTACAGAGAAGGCTTTATGGGTGCAAAGTGAACATCAAGTGCGTTAGTGTCACCGGCTGCCATCTGGTTGCACATATAATGCGCGTTCAAATTCAATCTGTCGTCATTTCTATGTAACTGATATGGATCCCTCGGTCCCTGCCGGCTGTCATCGTCCCTCCGGGGTGGATGTAATTGTGTTTCCGTGAGTGCTGTACACAGCCTAATGTAGTTCTTAACTGCTTTACTTCAATGGCATACAGCCTAAGTTGCTACATGCCACCTGACGCTGCATTTAATGCTGATAATGTGTTTAAATGGGTTGAAACTGAAGGAGTATGTTGTTGACTCAAGTCATTCTGCAGCACTGTACTGTACTTATATATATTAGTTATTAGTGCAGTACAGTGCGGCAGAATGACACACTCTGTGTGTGTGTGTGCAGCCTATAAATATTAAGCCTTACCAACTTTAATACATAATAGGAAACTTTAGTTTAACTTCCATTTTTCACTGTACATTGTTGATACCATATTTGCAAACTATTTATACGTCTTTAGCTTTTTCGTTCGTTTGTTTGTTTGTTTGTTTTTACTATGCTAGTGAACTGTTAATGAATTGCATGGCATGCATATTTTATATACACACACACACAAACACACACACAAACAAACAAACAAACAAACAAACAAACAAATAAATAAATAAGTACCTCTTTGTGACAGCAGGAGTTCAATTCAGTCCGTTTCAGTCCTGGAGCATGCCAAACCGCACAAAGCGGTCGCTGTTTAATCTTCGTGCGCCAGTATTCAGTCCAGCGGATGTAATATTTAATGATCAAAAATATCATCAAAAGAAAAACAATTGTTTTGCGTTCTGATCTCGCGCTTATGCCGAGCTCGTGCTATGGAACACTTTCTGCTGTCTCCAGGCGCGTGGAAGTGTCTTATCCGCGGCAGAGGGGCGTGTTTTAATCAAACAGGAAGGCGGAGCGCGTGCTGAGAGCGAGAGCGAGAGCGAGAGAGAGAGAGAGATGCAATAGGTTGGTGCTTCAAAAAAAAAAAAAAAAAAAAAACCAGAGATGCCATAGGAGCCTGTTTGGGGCTTTAGAGATAAGCAGTGCTTCAAGCCAGAGATTTGTAACTGATCCTAAATTCAACAGTAACAACAGTCCACTATGTGTTAAAATGTGTTTTCACTTTAGTTTTTTTTAAAATATACAATTAAATTTTCTTATTGTTTATATATATATACAAGTAAACTATATATCCAGACTGAATCCATATCTATATTCTAAGAGATAGGATTTTTAATAGCTACACAAATACAACAAAGTTCAATTCAACTGAATTTAAATTGTATAGCACTATGGACAATAAACATTGCCATAAAGCAGCTTTACAGAAATGCTAATCAGTGGCAACTAAAAAACCCCAAGAAGAACCTCCCTTATGTCTTCTCAAGAAGACACAAGGGAGAAACCTTGAGACTCTCGTCATCTTCTGGGTGACATCTAGTGCGATTATACATCATTACCCTTCTAAAGCTGTATAGCTACTGTAAAGTCAAGTACAGTATGTTGAAAGGATGCTCAGTATGAGCCCATAGGAGTCCTGTCTTTATGATTACAGCAGCAGTTCTTAGGTACAAGTCTACAGTATCCAGGTGAGATCATCCACTGAAGGGTAAGCCTTAGGCATGAACAGTTTTTTTTTAATGCTAAGCATGCGACAAAATAAAAGTTTGTGTAGCCTTATCTATAGGCTTCTTTTTCTTATCTATTATTTCAGATATATTTGTCAGCATTTTATCTTCATCTGTGTATCAGCTTATACACAGCCACCTGCTGGTCATTTTAATTATAGCAACGTATTATCAACGTATTATAGCAACGTATTTTCTTCACTGCTTCAGGTTAGTCATGTTCACACTTTCCATACTGGTGTGTGTGGTGTGTGTGTATAATCTGTCTTTGTAACACATACAGCCTTTAATAAACAACCTTCTTTATTCATTTAAAGTTTGCTATTAAGGGCAGGTGTATCTAGCCAGATCTAGTAATTGCTTTTGGAATTGAATTGGAAGGGCATGAGTTCAATCCCAACATCACAAAGCTGCCACTGCCAGTGTTTCCTTCTCAGGATCGATCAACACATAAATAACTATCAGTTACATAACTATACTGTTGCCTTCTCCTCTCATGGATTCAGTGTTAGTTGCAAAGAGAAATCCAATACACATTTAAGGAAATTTTAAGGTTGTGTTCCAATAGGGGATCAATAACTACACTCTATATAAAACCCTACACCAGAGGGCTTCCCTTTTAGAAAATATTACAAGTAGAACCCCATTATTCAATTTATTTTTTTCTTTTATTCAACATCTTAAGCATTACAGCTTTAATGTTGTCAATAAAATTTAATGTGTACTTGATGCTGAAAATGTAGGAAAGAAAATTAGCTCTGAATAGGGTTGGAAAATATCCCCATATGACATGAGTGAGGTATTCACTGACAAGTAGCTGAATTCAGAGAAGTACGCATCAGGTTACTGTAATAATTCAAGTAGAATGCAGTAATCACTGCCTGTTTTCTGAGGGCCAAAATATTCGACAGCAAGTCTGAGGAATGGGCAAATTCTTTTTTAAAATATATTTTTTATGACATTTTCTTTAGAGAGCATTTTGTGTACATAAGCAGACCTTGAAGACCTTGAAGAATTAGCATTTGTTCAGGGCTGGTTGGTATAAATTGGCGAGCAGGTCTCTCTGTCAAGAAAAAATAAGGTTGTTTTCATTTTATATTGGCACTTTTATTGGTTTGTTTTCTTTTTAGCACAATGGCTAGTAGGAGGAGACAAGGCCAGTGACCATCATGGCTTTACAAAATACAGAAAAAGCAGAAACGCAAACTGCCTCTCTGTCTTGTTGTGTGTGTGTGTGTGTGTGTGTGTGTGTGTGTATGCATAATAGTTTGCACCACATCATTCTTATTGTGTGTGTATAGATTAGCGATAATATGTAACATTATGTAATATTACAATTTACTCAGTAGTACCTTTATTCAGTAAAATCAGTAATGTTACATTATGTAGCACTCATTTGGTCCCTTTTTATTTCACTGTTTAGGGAACTGCAAAATGGACCCATAAGACTGCTGTTCACTAGAACTGAAGAGGAGTTAGGCCTCCAGGTGAATCATTAGCGCACACTTTTCTTCACATTGAGCTAATACTGAATGAAAAAGATTGGCACCCAGCATATTTAGCATCTTATTGAATGTCGTTCCTACATTTATTAATTACTAAGATTTTACTAATTACCTATATGCATGTTCAAATTCAAAGAAATGAAGTCTAATACAGTTCAGATGTGTTTACTTTGCATATCTTTGTTGTTATGAATGATGACCATTAACAGAGGACTAATAAGATACATGATATCCAAAGCACAATAAATAAATGAACAACTAATGTACTCTGTGTGAACTAAATGTTTGGTATGCATTCTGCTTAGTTTATCTAGCTTCTGGGTTTTTTTTTTAGAAGGCTTTGAGACTGAAGTCTGCTTCCTCTTGGTAAACATGGATTATAATATACAGAAACCTCCAATAGCTGTATGCTTTCCCCTAATAAACACAGCTGTTGAGTTCTTGAGTTAAAGATGTTTTAGACTTGAAAGAGTGTTAGAAAGGGGAAAATTCAGAACAGGGTTATACAACCCAATCTACCCAGAGCCAATATCATTTCAGCGTTACACAAACTATGCAAACAACTAATTAAAGCACGTATTTAATCAACTGGCTTCAGTCTTAAAAATCACTAAAGAATAGCTGTCAGGTGTACTCCTGCTTAGCTGCAATGAAAACCTGCAGCCACACACTGGCCCTCTGCAGAGAAGACTCATCTAATTTAAAGTGTAACAGCGCCCTCTACTGGATAAAGTGTGAAAAGTATAGAAAACAAATTGTTTCTGAATATATGGTATTATCTAACCTATACACTGCCTGTGTGGCTCACTAAAAGTAGAATAATGCTTGGCTTTGGGTGCAGCTTTATTGTTTTGGTATGTATGTTAGTTGTGGTTGGCATATCTTTTCATATTCAATTTTATTTTATTTGTCTAGTGTCAACCAGGCAAGCACTAAGTGTTCGTAAGGCTAACTCAAGTTTCATTAATGTTTATTACTTTGTAGTACTCCTAGTCCATATGTCGATAAATTATCAATAAATCATCAAGCATAAATTATCACATCCAAGCTGATGTACAACCCCAAATCAGAAAAACTTGGGATGGTATGTTGAAACTGAAATTAAAACTGAAAACAATGATTTGTAAATAA
>JAOTRR010000032.1:11624190-11640671 GCA_028570945.1 Gogo arcuatus
TTGTTCTTCTGTATACTGTGTATGTGGAAGAATGACAATAAAGTTGAGTTGAGTTATCAGATGTCTGACATACCTCTGACATTTTTCCATGTGTCTGGCAATAGAAGCATGACACTGATTATAACATATGGCCATATGAAGTAGACCAAGCAAACTACCAATTCATGAACCAGTAGGTAGCCTATACCCCTGTAAGGAACTGTTTTCATTTTTAATTGCGTTTTATTGTGCCATATAGCATGGTTTCATTCCATATGGTCACATCTGTGTGACCTGTTTGTGTTTAAAAGTTTTTTCAAGATAAAAAACACAGCTTATACACACACTATCTGCTGTGACATAGTGTATTTTAAGTAATTGGCAAACTTGTCTGGTTGATTTGATAGAATGAGTTTTTATCTGAGAGTGGCATGGGGGCATAGGAGGCATCATTGCCACCTCATAGCTGAGTTGAGCCCCTGTCCATCTGGGTTTCCTCCAGGATTTCTCCCTCATCCCCAAAATGTAAATTTCCCATAGGTGTGAATAAGTGTGCGAATGTGTGTGTGCATGGTGCCTATCTGGTGTAATCCCGACTGATGTCCAGTGATCCTGGGCTCTACATCTTTTGTGAACCTGACCACGATAATGCATTCACTGAAGATGAATGGACGAAGGAATGAGACCTCATTTCAAAAAGGCTAATGCAATGCAAGCCTATAGAGCAATTTTGTTTTACAAGTATTACATTATGTGAGCATGAAACTTTCTACTGTTTCATTTGTTTACACTCCATTCACATTACAAGGTCCATTGTTTTGTTTCACATACATGATATAACTCAATAATATCTTATTTTTTTAACAGTGAATTTCCTTTTCCACTGCAAATTAACATAGCATATTGCCCAAGTCTAAATTAAAATTCCACCTGGATCCAAGAGTATGTGTTATTATCAAGGTCCTCCCACTGCCTTCATTTTCTTTGTCTTGAATGATACTGACATGCTGTGGACAAGCTGGATGAACTACCTGGGATCTATGTTTCCATGGTGTTCTTTGATGTGACATTTGCCAGGCAGACAGGTCCATCTGGAGTTTCTGCTACCATGACCAGGGTTTCACAGCAGATATGACCTCATGTTGTCTGCTCAGGACATAGCTGACTTTTCACCTGTGGCATTTCTGATCTACCCATGGTCACATTGGAGGGTGGGGTTATAGAGATGTGCATGTGTTGTATTAGTATGTTTGCTTCATACGCTGCCCAGCCAAAATAAAGTCGCCATTTGGATTTAAATAAGCAAATACTTAAGTGCCTTTGATTGGATAATTACTATTAGCTTCTCATTTCTTAAACAACCATGTCAGAAGACGTATCCCGTGGTTGTGGAAAAGATGTTACTGTATCTCAGAAGGGTCAAATTGGCCTGCATCAAGCAAAGAATACAACTAAGGAGATTGCTGAAATTACTGGAATTGGGTTAAGAATTGTCCAACACATTGTTAAAACCTGGCAGGATAGTGGTGAACCATCAACTTCACAAAAGAAATGTGGTCAGAAAAATATCCTGACTGACCATGATCAGAGATCACTTAAACTCTTGCTGAAGTTGAATCATAAAAAAATCAACAGTAGAACTCATGGCTGTGTTTAATAGTTAAAGTAAGAGCATTGAAAGTGTTGAGCACATGCACAATGTGGTGAGAACTCACAGGATCGGAACTAAGCAACTGTGTGGCCATAAGAAAACCACTTGTTCGTGAGGCTAATCGGAGGAAAAGGCTTCAATTTGCTAGTGAGCATAAAGATTGGTCCCTGGAGCAATGGAAAAAGGTGGTATGGTCTGATGAGCCCAGATTTACCCTATTCCAGAGTGATGGGCGCATCAGGGTAAGAAGGGAAGCGCATGAAGCGATGCACCCATCAAGTATAGTGGCCACTGTAGAAGTCTCTGGAGGCAGTGTTATTATCTGGGGTTGCTTCAGTTGGTCAGGTCGAGGCTCAGCAACATTATGTCGCAATAAAATGAAGTCAGCTGATTACCTGAGTGTACTGAATGAACAGGTTATACCATCAATGGATTTTTTCTTCCTTAATGGCACAAGCATAAAATTAGGGCTCAAATTATGAAAGAGTGGTTCAGAATTCATGAGGACTCATTTTCACACATGAATTCCTGACCTTAACCCCAATGACAGCCTTTGGGATGTGCTGGAGAAAACTTTACTGAGTGGTTCAACTCTCCTGTCATCAAGCCAAGATCTCGGCGAAAAACTTATGCAACTCTAGATGGAAATAAATGTTGTGACATTGCATGAGGTTGTCGAAACAATGCCACAGTGAATGCGCACCATAATCAAAGCTAAAGGTGATCCAGTGAAATATTAAAGTGTGCGACTTTTTTTTGTAGTTTGCAACTGACATGATTAACAGGAGATCTGGTGGATCTGTGTTCCTTATTGTTGTTTTTACAGTTGAAATTCCCCTTTCCTTTTCATTAAATTGAACATGACAACTAACTAAATAAATTATAGTGTTCATTTAATAAATCATTGTTGGGATACATTCACATAAATTCAGCCTACACTATACCATAAAATAATAGAGTAATAAAAGGTTTTCAGTGCCACTATTGCACAAACCACATATCAGATCCAGGTACATATTTCTTAAAATCTAAAACTATTCATGCATTCTAGTGTTAGGAAACACACATCATGTGTGTTCTAGCATTAGGAAACACATATCATGTTTGTCCTCAGAGATTCCAGCCAGTGAGGGTGATGTTCTGACATCATGAAGGCGTGTTCTAGCTTGTGCAGTGGATGGAGAGCAACTGTAGCGCCTGACTAAGAAAACTGCAGTCGCCTTGCTCCTGTGATATTTTAGTGTCATCTGACATAATGATGTTCCGCAACGCCCGTGAAAGTTGGACAAAATTTCTAACCAGCATGCATTGTTTTAAGTCCAGCATACATCACATTGAGTCAGTGCTGTGCAGCACCAGATTAAGTTGAGTACAACATTTGTTTTTTATGAGCGTTCTAGTGCAATAGCATTTGATCTGTCTATGGCAAGCCTAGAGGGATACAATACAACGGCAAAAGGTGAAGTGAACCTGGACTGCTTTGTGTTCCCAACGCGCAGGTTAAGCAAACCACAAGACGGACTTGAAGCAAATCGAACTGAGACCACCTGCTGAGGTGGTCTCAGTTCGCTTTGTTTCAGAGTGGTCTGAGTTCATTTGGAGTGTTCACATATGCACAAAAATTGCTGACTAATTCGCGCTAGGGGGACCAAGTGTGAAAACACCCTTATACAGTACTCTCTACCACCATCATTTTCACCAAGACCACCACCATCCAAACTTCAACTGAGGGAATATGTTTTGAAAGAATGGGGTTCGTTTCTTAGTACATTTTCAGAAACTTGTAGAATCTGTGGAAAAGTTGCACTGAAGGTGTTATTATGGCCCAGGAACTTACTATGGCATTTTATTTCTGTTTTTCCTTTCATCTGTAATCTATCTATAGCTTATCCATTTACATTACATTATTTTGATCTCAAGAAAACAACTATTATCTTCAGAATCAAAAGAAAAAAAAGAAATACTGTATGACCTTTCTGTACATCTCTATAGATGTGAAACTGACAAGGATAAAATGTTTCTTGAAGAGAAATGAACAAAGAACATTAATACAGCTCTTTGTGAAGTCCTGCTTATGTGCCATAGAACCATTTAGCTATGTTTGAACCATTTACCTTATTATAGTGTTCCTTTTTGTCCCTGTCTTTTTCTAGACTGTTTTTATGGTTATGCCTAGGATTATCTGTGTTTTGAACCTGCTTCTAATGGCTACTCTGCAATAAAGTGTGTTCAGAAATGCATACAACTGTATTTGACACCACTTTCTTACACATCCACATGAAAAAATGAACATGGATTAATAAATTGTCATTACAGGGCCAGCACAGTGTTGTTATTCCTCATACTTCTAATTCCTATTCTCTTATCCACTACTTAACATCCATCCATTATCTATACCACTGATCCATCAGGGTCACAGGGGTAGCTAGATCCAATCCCTTGATTTTAGGCGATTGGCAGGGTACACCATGGACAGGTCACCAATCTATCACAGAGACAAACAACCATTCACACCTATGGGCAATTTAGAGTAGGCAATTCACCTAATCTGCATGTCTTTGGGAGGAAACCCACACAGGCACAGAAAGAACATGCAAAGTCCACACAGAAAGGCCCCAAGGCCACAAGGTTTGAACCCAGAACCTTCTTGCTGTGAGGCAACAGTGCTAACCACTGCACCACCACTTAATATGCATTTTGAAAATCTTTATAGCAAGACTAAAGGAATCTGTTATCAGTTTTCATATAATTTGTACTTCTAAAATACGTTTACATGTAAAGTTTGAGATTGTCTAGTTGAAATACATTGATACTTTGGATCAACATTGGTACTTGTGTACCAGCTGTTTCTCCAACATTCTTTTCTTGCTAATGTCACCTTCTCTTTCTCTTTCTTATCTCTCTCTCCCATCATCCTTTTCTGTCTTTTTTTCTTTTTCTTTCAATCACTGTGACTTAAATTCAGTAAATGTGAATCAGATTATACTAGCATATCAGTCATTTTTAAAGAAGTATTTTCAAATATGCACATTTTACCATTATAATGGCTGTCATTAAACTAACACGTGTCAAACACAGCTATGGAATCAAATATATCAACAAACCTCTCCTGCACTTTGATTATCTCTAATAACACTCTCTTCTCCTAATAACCATCTCCTCTGGCACTTCTTCTTTCTTGTTGCCCTTTCTCTGGCTCGACTATTATTTTACACATGCTACCTCATTACAATGCTCCATATGTTCCAGAATTTTTGAAAAGAACAAGGGAAAAAAAGAAATGATTTATACCTGAACTGAAAATGAATGTACCTTTCCTTTCTAGGGATGCTGACCTTCAGAAACGCACTTTTAAATCTTCCAACCTGTAAAGTTTGTTAGAAGGTGGTTTAAAATCCCACCTCTTTCTGTCTCTATCTGTATATTTCTATTTCATTTTCTTTCTTTTCTCTTGCATTCTATAGTTTATATTTCCTTTACTCTGGTCATTTTTTTTTTCACATAGCAGACATCTAATGTGTAAGAAAGAAGAGAATGATAATAAAGGATTTGTTTCCTAAACAGCTTCCTAAACAGATATGGTGCTCTGGCAATGGTCTTAGCTTGAGGGTAGTGTGCTTATGGGTTCTGTTCAAAATGTCTAGGCAGTTCAGCCTGAGTGACCACTCATTTTCAGTGTACTCCATCTGAACAAGCAAATTTTCCACTCTCAATTGTTTATTTCCATGGGAAGGACAAACATCAGACAACTAAAACAGAGCTTTCTTGTGTATTGGAGGGTGGTGGCCACTAGACAGAAAACATTTGATGGGTTTTTTTTCTTTCCTTCTGATGGCACTGATGCCACAGTGCCATCATGTGGTCAACATGTTAACTACACATTTCAACACCTATGGTCAAATGCAAAAGTTTGCATACCTTTAGGACAAATGAATAAGACAAAATAAATGTATACCAATCATAAATTTTGTTTGTTAGGTTTCAAAGATGTTGCTTTATAATAAAAAAGTGATGAAATCATGTATGTTTTAATCAGTGGTGGCTGGTGGTTTTTAAAATAGGGGAAGCACAGGTGTCTGTTACTGAAGTGTATATAGCATCTGTGTATTCTTTTATTATGTGTTTCATCTGTTGGTCTAGCCTCCTGTTTATTTCACAGTCTCTCCTTTTAAGTAAAAACTAAAATCAGGTCAACAAAATTAGTAGTGTCAAACATATCTCTTTTTTAAATATAATGTTTGCCAGTTACAATGATAAACTAACAAGATATGCTAGTTGTGTTAAACTGTTATGGATTTGGATACTGGACTATATGGACTTACTGCTACAGCTCCAAGCACTCTGCGAGTCTGACTGGCACTGATGTGTTTAAGTTTGAGATGTCAGTCATGTTCATTACCATTTCAATAATTGGCAGTTGGGAGCAAGGTTCAACCCGTTTGATAGATTTCCCACCCATCATCTGGAGAAGCCGTGCATCTGGTCAAGACAAGCAAAGAGTGCATTGTCCAATAAACTTTGCACAGCACTGCCAGAGGAGCCATGCATCCAGGCCAGACCCTGAATGACATATTAAAAGCCAGTTGTCCAATAAGTGTTAATCTTTGTTCCCATTAATATACAGTATACTTAAATCTGCCACAGAAGTCTTGCTTCACTGTGTTTCTATTGGAGTTGATGAATAAATGAACAAATAATGCAATATTTTAGTGAGTTTATGAATAATTTGATTTGATAAAATATTGAATAATATAAGCATTTAATATGAAATGTTTCACTGGTGCATTTAAATGAAATGTTAGTGGGTTCCCATGTAGTCTTAAAGCAATTGCCTGTGGTTTAAATAAAAGTAATATAAAAAATAAACAAACAAACAAATAAATAAGGGTGTACATATTTGGAATACATATCTGGAACTATGACTCCTATAAGGTTAAATCAGTATTGAGGGAAAATACCATCATAGACAGTATAAGCTGTCTTTTTACCCACATAGCCATAGTCTAATTTTTAAAGTCAGTATGCAGGATTTGTCAGATTTTGGTTACTTACATACTTCACTGCACTGCTGTGTTCACTGCGACCTTTTTGAAGGCCATAGTCAAGTCAAGTCAAGTTTATTTATACAGCGCTTTTAACAACAGAATTGTCGTAAAGCAGCTTTACAGAAAAATAAACACTTTAAGCATGAACTAATTTTATCCCAATAAATTTACTAATCCCTGATGAGCAAGCCTGCTCAAGTGGAAAGTGGAAAACTGATACGTAATTCAAGTTGTGGCAAGAAAGAGTATGCTTGAAGCCCACAGAATACTCAGTACCTGTGTAGACTGCATGTCAGTATACAGTAGCTAGTATCTGTTTCTTTGTTTTACTGGTCTACAGTATCACGCAATGCTTTGCAATAGCCTTTGTGATAGCCTATGCCAAAACTGATTGCACTTTCCAAAAAGTTTATGCACAGATTTCACCGTTTCTTTAGAGTCTAATCTCACCTGGATACTGTAGACTTGTACTTAAGAACTGCTGCTGTTATCATAAAGACTATGATGCTCATATTGAACATCCTCTCAAAAAATTATTGAGATGATTTTATAGTATACAGTTGTGAAGAGCAATGATATATCACCCAGCAATGATATATACCACGATACAAATATCGTTTATTTGTATAGCGCTTTTAACAACAGATATTGTTGCAAAGCAGCTTTACAGAAAAATAAAGATTTTAAGCATATGAACTAATTTTATCCCAAATAAATATATTATTTTTTGAGTCTGGTTCCTCTAAAGGTCTCTTCCTCATGTCATCTCAGTGCACTTTTCCTTGCCACTGTCACCTCTGGCTCGCTCATTAGAGATCTAAATCTACATAAGGATTTGTGTAAAGCTGTACATTGTTAAAAGCACTGTACACATAAAAATTTAACTGAACCGAATTTTAATAAATCTAACCTTTGTAGTCTAATTATTCATCTCATAATCTGCAAATATTATTGGAAACATTGGATAGTTAAAAATTTCATTGTAAGTTAGAGCTGCGTTGTTGGTTAAAATTCTTAAAGCATCCATTTCCTATAACTTAGCATGATTTCCTCAGTTCCATGTAGCAGACAGATTAAGTGTGTAGCTCATTAGTGTGAGAACAACTCCCAATTCTATTTTGCTGGCATTTTGCTGAAATGGTGACTAATGTCAGGAAGAAGAATTACAGCAGCTTTCTCTAATGCATCTTTAAGATCCTTAAGTGCTGACTGACTCTCAGTGGTGTAATTCCATAGTGCATCCCTCTGCTAAAGTGCACTCAGTAGTGCCACACATTAAGAGAAGTGTGGGATGAATCAATGATACTAGCTTGCCATGCCCACATCTATGTACCTTTTACTGTTCTTGTTATAGGGAAATTGAGAATAACTTCACTTTTTTGCTGATCGGATGCTAACAGAAGATTTCCTGACAGGAGGTGACACATCCTCAAAAGGCAAGATGTTGAGAGAGGAGGTTCCATTTTTGTGAATCTAGGATTGAGCCTGCGGTTTGGAACTTTTGGCATAGTTACTGCAGGTGTTTGAAGTGGTGTTTGGCCTTCTCTGAGTACATGATAATGTGTGCAAGGCATTGTTTTTTATCTGTTAGGTCATTCAAAAGTGTTTAGAATGTGATACTTCATTTTTCAGGCCAGATGGCAGACAAATGCTGTATAAGATTGGTACCCTTGCATACACAAACACCTTTAGATCAGTCTTTCCTAAACCAGTCCTTGGGGACTTGCATATACATTCCAGGTTTTTTTGGTTTTGGACAGTTAATATACCCGAACACTAGTACAGATTTAGACCATCCCCAAGACTCTAAAGCCTTTGGTTTGGAAACACTGCTTTAGATCAAGTGTGATAAAAACACAAACTATGCCATTCCATCCACAGTGTATTCCTGCCTATGTTCCCAGGAGAGGCTCTGGAGCCACAATGATTCATGAAAAAGCTGAAAAACCAAAACAGTGGTTATTATAGTTATATTTACTACTGTTAGAGAAATAGTGGCCAACATTAAGTCAGTAGGAAAGTGAACATCATCCAAACAATATATTATATAAAACACATTATTATTCATCTGTAGTTATACTAAGCAGAAAACCATGAGGTTTAATAATGCAGTTTAAAAGGGAAAAAATTAAAAGTGATAATATTCTCAACAGTTTATCCAGATGGCTAAACAAACCTGCCTTATGTTTTAGTTAATACTGAAATTCTGAAGAATTGTACAGCAATTTATAATAAAGCTACTGAGATTCTGAAAGAATACAGCATTATTACAATGCAAATAATCCTAGAATTCTTTTTTAAACTATAGATCTTTAGAAACTATAGTTTTTTAAACCCCCTTTCAGTAACTACTGAGGAATCGTTCTCCAAAACTAATTATTTAGCATTAGATCAGGTATCCAGCCTCCCACTTGTGCTCTACCTCATTTAACGGTCTGTTACCCACTTAATACTTTCAGTGGTTTCAATGAAACTAAACTCTTGCTCTCTATAGATCCACTCCCAACTTTCTTTTAAGAATGTCTTTGAGATTCTCAGCACTGTTTTGGGAATAGTAAATACAGTAATTATTTTACTACCCCAATTCCAAAAAAGTTGGAATGCTGTGTAAAATGTAAATAAAAACAGAATGCTATTATTTGCAAATCATGGAAACCATATATTTCATTGAAAATGATACAAAGACAACATAGCAAATGTTGAAACTGAAAAATCTTATTGTGTTTTTTTGTATTGCTTTTTGTTTTTTTGAAAAATATATATGCTCATTTTGAATTTATTTATTTATTAGACTCAAATGAATATTGGAAGCATTTTAAGCTGATTTTTCTTGTTTTTTCCCCCCTTCAAGAGCTGCTCATTTCACTTATAGTTTATTAATCACAACTAATCTTTCACTCACTGCCACTATAGAGTGAAAGAATATTTTTAGCTTAACAACAGCTGCAGTTACAGTAACTCGAGTTACTGTAACTGCGGCTGTCGTTAAGCTAAAAAAATTCTTATGTTCTGTTTTTACAGATTTTTTGTGAAGATGGAGTGGAAGTGGAAGTACTGTGAGTTTATATGTGAGAAAAGGGGTTACCTATTAAAACACTACAGGTTAAAACATGGGGACTATAATAGAACTGTACCATTTCCTTGCTTACATCGAGAATGTTTGTGCACATTTAACTCCATTAATGCACTTAAGGTCCACTTATTTAAGATTCACCAGAAAGCCCTTGATGCACAACTGTGTGAAACTGCTCAAGTAACTTTCACTGTCCATCATGTGATTTTTCTGCACCCTGCACAGAAGCAGTTTTTTTCACTCACCTGCGCAGTACACGTTTAAAAGTTAATCACAAAGTCCAGTGTCCATATAAAGGATGTAACTTTCATACTAATGTGCACTCCACATTTAATGCACATAGAAGTAAAGAGCACAGAACAGACAATTGGAGGATGTTCAAGCCAGAAATAGTCTCTGCTAGTGTAACTAACAAAATGGCCCAAGATGAACATATGCCTCCAAATGACACCCCTGATTTAGAGGACAGTGAGGATTCCAGCAATGAAGAGCTTCATGATCTAGGGAAACAGTTGGAGCACAACCTAGCAGCTCTTTTTTTAAAGATGCAAACCATCCTTCATATTTCAGAAAGTTCTGTACAAGAAGTCGTACAACAGCTTTTACAGATATGTGAACTGTCCCAGCTGCTGCTGCATAATTCAATCAAGGACATTCTGAAACAACACACAGATGTAGATGATTCAACTGTTAGACAGATAGTCAGGGCTGCCACAGAGAGTAATGTCATAAGAAGATTTTGTGGTAAGGATGGTTCCTTATCAACCACTAAAAGGAGAGCAGCATATGTGAGTAAAAACTTTATGGTGGTTTTGCCAGTGGAGTATATTATTTATAGAGAAAAAAAATCTAGTGCTGTATATGTTCCTGTAAATGCAATGCTACAGAAAATGTTAAACAGGGAAGACATTTTATACAAGGCTCTTCCAGTACAAAAGCATGTGCCACATGAGTACAGTACATACAGAGATGGTTCATACTGTAAAGAAAATGACCTGCTTAAAGGGGAGGAGTTCAAAATCGCTGTTGGACTTTACGTAGATGAATTTTAAGTGTCCAATCCTTTAGGAACATCTAAAAAGAAACACAAAATGAGTGCATTGTATTGGGTGATAGCTTATCTGCCATCAAAATATAGGTCTACACTCCACTCCATTCAGCTTGCTCTTTTATGTAAAGCCTCTGATGTAAAAGAATATGGCTATGCTAAAATTCTCCATCATCTGATCCAAGATTTGGTTTATTTGGAGCAACACAGTCTATATGTTTAGAAGTTGGGAGCATCTATCAAAGGCACTGTGCTATATGTGGCTGCTGATAAGTTGGCTGCTCATTCACTTGCAGGAATCTTCAAGAGATTTGCAGTGGACAGGTTCTGCAGGTTCTGCATGGTGACAAGGAGGGAGATCCAAGACAAGGAGGTATGTTCAGGCACCTTTGAACCCCGAACTAAAGGCACTCACAACTGGCAGGTGCAGGAGGTACGGCAGGATCCCACTATGGCTAAACAGTATGGTGTGAAAGGAGGATGTGTATTGACTGACAGTCTGGAGCACTTTCATGTTGTTCATGGTTACCCCCCTGACATCCTGCATGACCTTTTGGGAGGCATTATTCCTGTTGAGCTATTGCTCTGCATTTCAGACCTGATCTCTAAGACATATTTCACTAAACCATTCTATCAAAACTTTTGCGTATGCCTTTAATGACAAAACTGACAAGCCCCAGCCTATTGCCCAAGGCTTCTCTATCAGGGGGACCATAGGTGGAAATGGCCATGAGAACTGGGCTCTAATCAGACTGCTCCCACTTCTCATTGGCCATAAAGTACCTGAAGGAGACAATGCATGGAACATTCTATTACTCCTCAAAGACATTGTTGAGTTGGCTGTAGCAACAAGGCACACTGAAGAGTCAATACATTTCCTAGATTTTAAAGTGTCAGAACACAGAGAACTGTTGCAAGTACATTCCATGATGTCAGATTACATCCAAAACACCACTTCATTGAGCATTATCATCAGATGATTAAGGCATTCGGTCCACTTTCAGATGTCCGGACAATGCGCTTTGAGGGAAAGCACAAATTTTTCAAACAGCCCATTCGTAATGCTCACAACTTCAGAAATGTTGCTCTTACACTGGCTGTAAAGCATCAAAAAGTGACGGCCTACCATTAAATGCAAATTCATTTTTCAGGCCCTCAGTTGAAATGGACAAGGTTACAACAGCATCAATCACATCTTACCCTGAGAATGTCCAACAAATTTTCTGCCAGAGAGTTCCTCAGCTTGCAACAGTTCTTGTTGCATCATCAGTCTATGTAGATGGAATTAGATATTGTGCTGCTATGATACTTACTTTCTGTTGGTTCATGCTCAGGCCTCCCTGAATTCAAGCAGATCAAACAGATTGTGGCAATTAATGCAGAGATCCTGTTTGCCTGCAAAGTGATGACTACATGATACCATGAGCATTTCAGGTCTTTTGAACTCTGTGACAGCACCAACCCCTCTCTCTGTGTGGTGCAACCAAAAGAGCTGAATGATGTTTTCCCTCTTTCAGCAAACAGATTTGGAGACAATTTAATAGTTACACTCAGGCGTTATATTCTATGTTAAAAAGTGTGATTGCTGTAATCAATCCAAGCAACATGGCTCCTGATGGAGTTGAAAAGTAGGCCTAAATGGTATGCACTGCACCTGTCATTTACATTTATGTATTGTAACTTTCCTTTCATACTTCTTGCCAAGAAAAAAGTGTTATTAAATTAAGCTACAAATTTATTAATCCTGTCGACTACCTATCCAGTGGTGGAATGTAACTAATTAAGACTACACTGCAAAACATTAAACAACCTCTGCTATCTAACGACTAATGTTAACTAATGACCTATTCTTTTAAAAAGTCTGGAAAAAAGTTTCGAAAAGTTACTGCTATAAATGCAACAAATCACTCATATGTAACCTGAAGACATGTCATTTGGAATCGGTATGTTACTATATCCAACAGACATAAGCTACCTTTAGCCAGAAGCACATGCAAACATACGTGCTAACCTTATAAATTGTGAACCAAAAGAAATACCATTTTGAATGGTAATTTTATAGCCAAACTGTCCTGACAGAAACATGACAAGCGCATGCAAACACAAGTGCTAACGTTATAAACTGTAAACTGACAGAGGAGGAAAAAACTAACTTCAGCATGTTAAAAGTAAGCTAACTATAGCATTTAGCAAACTTGTTGTTGCTGAACCAGTCTTTTCGGTACTAATCAGTTTTTCCAGAAATATATCTACAAGTTTAAACACCAACCATTTCCTTGATGAAATTTTGCTTTGAACACCCCACAGCTTTGCTGTGCAGCAGGACGAGCAGCTCCTCAAACAAGACAGGCCATTACTCAGCACTCACAGTGCACAGACGTGTTGCTAGGTGAAATTTCTAATACGCCCCCCCACTCCCTGACAGAAACATAACAAAATAAGTTAACTCTGCTTAACTTGATTATTGTGTTGCATATTTCAGCTGAATATTGCAAACAGTTAATCTGATTTAGTAATGGGAACATTTTTTTTTTTTTTTACAAAAGACGAAAGAATAAGTAATGACTACTCAAAAGTCTAATTAAAATCAAATCTGGGTTTACAGTGTAAGACTTACTTGTAGTGGAGGTTTTTTTTGTATTTTTAGAGTGTGGTATTAGTCCTTTCACTTTTATTCTAGCAACCACTCAGTGACACTCTACCAACCACCTGACAATGGCTCAGCAACCAAATGTTCTTGAGGACATGCATATTTCTAATGAGCTAATTATTATTTGTATTTCCCAGATGACAGCACACCAGAAGATGACCTTGAGGGTCATTCTCACGGAGGTGGACATAAGAAATGTCACCCTGAATATGAAGCCTGCTACAGTGGAGGATTTGATAAGCAAGCTTAAAGAATCACTAGGACTTCATTACAACTGCAGTCTCCAATACATAAATCCTGAATTCAATTATGAACTATGCAATCTGACAGATATTGAAGATCTTCCAGAAAAACCAACAAAGTCATCCCTATACTTGAGCTGGTACCTGCCTCAACATCTGATGAACTCTTCAGTGACTCACACAGTTCAGCAGATACAGAGATCCTCTCACACTCATCTCAGGAACGACAGACACGGTGGCCAGAAATGTTTGATATCCCAACTTTTTCTGTTGATGTGGAGTATAGACTTAGGCAGGCAGATCTACTGCATCTTAGGGATGGAACACAACTAAAAGTATCAAAAGATCTAAAATATGAGATCCTTGAAAGACTGGCAGAGAGTATGTATAGCTACACAGCAACGACAAATAAGGCGCAGTTTGAAAGTGTTGCAGCAACACTGATAAGCAAGCACCCCTGTCTCCAGCAATGAGGCTCAACCAGTCACTGTAGTGGTTGGAAAAATAGTCTAAAATATAAAATGGCTAATTACAGAACAAAATGTAAAAGAGCAGGATGCCTTGATGTTGCGGTAAATGCAGGTAAATGGGGAGGGCATTCAACAGAAGGAGAACCAGCCAACAAGAATATCAAGAAGGCAAAGAAAGGTGAACTAAACTACTTACCCAACTTTCCAGAGGGATTTGATCAGGCAGGCCTTGAGGGTGCATGCAAAGACTTGGTTGATGAAATGCAGCAGAGAATACCAAATGGACACCTTGTGAAACAGAAGCTGGACATGTTTTCACTGAGAAGAAAAAAGGTGGTGGAGTCCGAACCTGCCATAAGCAAGATGTTGGAACGGTGGCCTGCTCTATTCACAGAAGATCAGATATGGTCAGGAGAGATGTAATGTTTTTGCTTATCTATTTATTTTTCTAACATTATTGGTTGTCTGTGGATGTCCCTTTTGTCAACTTTTCTTAATTTATTCCATTGCCCATTTATTCTTCAAGGCCCTTATGAGAATGTATGGCAGGCGGGATATTGGTCAGGTGTAGTTGGTTGGGGATGTAACAAGCAGGCTGCATCCCCAGCCACAGTATTATTTAGTCTTGAAATGTAAAACTCTGTATTTTTCTCTGTAGTTCTCTATTTTTTAGGTGTCCATGGAGTTAAACAGGATTGTGGGCAAGAACCTCAAGCAGGAATTCTATGAAAGCATCTATTGGCACAGTTTTCGTCTTACTGAGATATTTCGATCTAAGAGGGGGAATGTTGGGCAGGTGTTGACACAGCTTTCACAACAGACCAGGGTTGGTCCATATCCATTATACTATTACATTGCATTGTTTTTCATAGCTTATGTAATGACATGTCACAGAACATGCTACTATATTGGTTGTGCAACACAATCAAAATTGTGCTTGGTTGGTTCAGCTTTCTTAATGACCATTAATTTCTTTTCAGTCTAGCTGTGTAACTTGTGTTGTCATTTTACTCTCCAAAAGACTTGAGCCAACTGATATTCGGACACTGGTGCTCAGAGGGCTTCGTATTATCCTCGGCGACAGCCCTTCAGATTTGTACAAAGCAGGCTTTGTAAGTAACCTCTTACTTTCTCAAAGAGTATCTAAAAGGACCATGATGATGTAATCTTGAATTTTCACCATTATTTGATACCTCCTGTCATTGATAAACCCTGTGAGCATAGTTTTGTACAAATAAAGAATAAGATAATGCTCCAATTATCACTAGTACAGTCTGTCCATCCAATTAGTTTTTGTGGAATTTGGTGAGGTTTCCTGACTGCCATGATGTCCCCTATCTTCCAGTGCCCACCCCAATACAATGAGGCTGGATAGGTGTTTTGTGGAGTTAAAACCGTTAAAAATGTACAGGGTTAAACTTAAAACTTAATTGCACTCTTTCCAAGCTCTTTCCAACCTCTTTTAGATTATCTTTTTTGTTTAATCTGCTCTAGCAGTCATAAGTTCACACACTTCTCCCATGTGTCTGACTCTCCCATTACTAGATTATATTGCTTAACATTATTGATGGTTATTTAATGAGAAATGCCATGCTTGTGCTCTTATGTGGTTAGGACTCTGATGATGACTCATTCCACCACCTTGACATTGGGATCCTCCTCGTTGAGCATGAAGGTGCTGCGCTCTCATCTTCCCACCATCTCAGTCCAGCCAAACTGAAGATCATTTTTGAAGGAGAAGTTGTGATGGAAAACATTGAAGACCTGCCAAAAACTATGTGCATTCTGTTTGGACTTGCATATGCACTTCATATCAACTACCCCAAATCTATGAGGAACACATTTCAGTTCATCCAACAGGTACGTCTCGCACTGAGACACAGTGAACTAAAACCCAGGTTACAAATATTGAAAAACCAGTTTTCAAAGTAAAGTAATGCTATGTCAAGGCTACTGTGAGAAGCCATGGCTACTTTTTTTTCCAGTGTTTTGTTTTTTCCACTACAACTTCATGCCTGTGTTCACTTCATTGTTATAACTACTTATAAACTACAACACAAAAGTCACAAATTATTTAATTGCCCTTTGTCACCAATGATACAAAGGAAATGTGAACAGGTGTTTGTTATTTTGTATTATGTAAGTACTGATTTAAGTTTAATAAGGCACAGGAATGTCCAGCCACTTGTGTTCTACAGTACAAGATGTAGAAGAGTATGTGCAGTACTCAGTAATATAGTTAACACAGTTCATTTGCCTTTCTCTAGTCAAGTTCAAGAGGCTTGTATCCAGTTTTAATGCATGTCTGTGTCCAGTTGTTCAC
>JAOTRR010000032.1:11778702-11789634 GCA_028570945.1 Gogo arcuatus
TGTCTTTGTACTATTTTCAATGAAATATAGGATTTCCATGATTTGCAAATCATCATGTTCTGTTTTTATTTACAGTTTACACCGCATCCCAAATTTTTAGGAAACAATGTACATGCTGCGATGTGGTTACCGCCCCTTTTTTTTGCCTGAAAACAAACCTTTGTGTTTGAATGGCAGCTCATGGAGTCTGCAGGTGTTTGACAAGGAAATACATTAAAATAAAATAAAAAGGTAAAAGTATACTGTAGTTGCAATGACATATCAGGAGAGTTACATTACTACTTTGGGGGCTGTTGACAGGTGTCAGTATTTAGATAAACTTCGTGGTATTGGTGGTCAGTGTCCTTTTAGCCAAACATCAGAATGGATTAATTATCTCAATGGCCAGAGGTGTCATATTCTGACATTTACAACTATCTCATCAAGTTTTCAAGTAATGTCAACTTTTTTCTGTCTAGAGAATCTAGAGATTTTTTTCCCTTGGATTTTCTCCATGATTTAGTCAATTCCCACCCACGAGACAACTCTCCACTATCACATGACAAGTACTAACCAGGGAGAGCGAAGGCTATCACGTGTTCCCTCCAAGGCATTTTTTCGAACTGCTGCTCAGGCAACATCACGGGCGGTGTAACACACTCAGAGGAAAGCGCTATCAACCAACCTCCGCATGCATGAGCTCACAGATGCTCATGATTGGTTACTGTCATATGTGTGATAGGGGAGAGAGAGTACACCACCCCTCCCTCACTGAGACCATGGCCAATTTTTCTCTCTGAGGCTCCTGGCCATGGATGGCTGTGGCAACAGAATTCGAACTCACAATCTCTGGATGATAGGGCGAACGGTGTATTAAAACTTATCAGGCCATGAACTATTTCAAACATAGCCTAGACTATTTCAAACGTTGTTTGTGCTTGCTGTGAAATAACATCTCTTAAATTGTATTTGAGAACTTATTTGACAAAATTGTTTTAGTTCTGATCAGTGAAACAGAATCAGTTCTTGACAGAATGGTGGTGGAGTGGCATTGCCGCCTCACAGATCCAGGGTCCCAGGTTCAATCCTGAGCTCAGGTTACCGTCTGTGTGTGGTCTGTGTGGCCGTTGTCCCCGTGTCCACATGGGATTCCTCTGGGTTCTGCCATTTTCTCCCTCCTCCAGTAGGTGAACTGGCTGCTCTTAATTGACACGAGGTGTGAATATGTGTGTGAATGTGTGTTTGCATGGTGCCCTGCAATGGACTGGTTTCTTATCCAGAGTGTATTCCTGCCTCTCACCCATTGTTCCCGGGATGGACTCCAGATCCACTACCTGAACAGGATAAAGCAGTTACTGAAGATGAATAAATGAATAGAGCAGTTCTTGATAGCACACATAGTCTCTTGGATGCAACTATAATTCATAAGATATGACAATGTAGAGTCAACAAAAGCAATGCATTGTAATTTGAAAATTTTAAATATGCTAGCTTATTGTTTCAGATAAATGACTGTGAGTGGTGAAGTCCTAATAATAAAGCATATTTCATTTCCCTTTATAATTTTTTTTTGCTAAAAGCAAACACAAGGGCTCTGTTTCAGAAGGATATAATGCAGAAGGACATAACAGGGCCATGGTTATTGTTTTCCTTTTTTTTCTACCTGACAGGCCTAGAAAAAATAGTGTCGCAGCATGCCAAATGACTAAACAAACGACTCCTTTGACATTCCATGAGCATATGTAATACTGTATTGTTTTGGTGGTGACTACGTTACCATGTCTGTAACTGCCCAAACTCTTTACTTCTTCTTAACTGCAGCACCATATATACTACACAAAGTCAAATATTTACACCATGATGTCCTAAGAATATTTGAGCATTTAAGAACTCTTCCTGCAGTAACCCACTTTTACATCTAATACTATATTATTTTACTGGTTACTGCATACAGATTGGACCCAGTCAGTAATCATCCATGTTGTAATCTCAGTATTTGCATAGTCATCAGTGTCATTTACATATGCAATTTCTTGAAGCACAGTATTGAGATTTAATGAGAATATATACAGTAGCTTGACTTCCTGTGGAAGGAAAATACTGTATAGAGAGAGGAGTGATAAATTAACTGACATGTGAGAGATTCTGGTACAATATGTTAGAGACAGAAGACTCAGGGTCTTTCATGCTGTTAGTGGTGATAATGCTATACTTACCACGCACCACACACTACACCACTGTACATACTGTATGTTTCTCTGTTACGTCAATCATGTTGTGCTGTGTGTTGTATTTAATGTCCTGTATTGTATTTATTGTCTTGTCCTCTGAAGTGCCATTTTGTTTTCCTCAAAGTTCTACTGTAAACTTGTATATGAATGACAGAAAAACTCTCTCATCTCTAATCTAATCAAATCTACTAGGCCACGTTATGTTGGTTTTTCCTTTAATATACTTATTCCTCATTTCCTGTATTGCTAACATGAATAAATGTGTAATTTAATGATGATATCTAATGAAGGCATCATCCCCCTTCTCTCTTGTTCTGAGGGAATAAGGAAAACTGTACCTATCTGACACACACTTGCAACATACACGTGATAAGTGTTCACAGGGGCATATGCTCTCTTACTTAATTGTATATATGTGCACTCTGTGTGCAGTGAGAGACCCTCACTCAGAGACACAAAGTCATGACTGTGACTCAAAATGTTCATTTAGCTTCCAAAGAAGTTAGTGAGTGGTCGTCACAATCCACACTGCAGACACACAATATTAACTACCATGTCACAGCGACCCATTTATCTGGGACAGTATGTCTGGTCTTGGGCACCCTGTTGCCATGACTCCCATTACATGCAGTGCTGTCTGCAAGATCTTTGTACATACTGCATATCTTGCTGTGGGCATTATTTCCTTAAAGGCCAGGAGAAAGTGTGCCACTGTATTGGCAATACTATTTACACGAGTGCAGGCAGTGATGCACTAGTAATGAGGTGATCAGTCCCTCTACGGGAGGTATTGACCTCAAGCCTAAGGGATCTGCAACTGCCACTGCAACCAGTATCATATACCTGCCCTGTTATCAGGTCACAGCTTCAGCGCACTCTGAAATGCACCTGAGAGCTCAGTATATTATGAAGAAGCTCAGTCACTTAGGAATCATGAAATGAATTAGGCACTTGTCCAACCATATTTGGTGGAGGATCCAACTTTAATTTGTCCAAGACAGCCTTAACACTAGTCTGTAGTGTATTCGGTGCTGCTACTGTGTTGTGCTTGTAGTTTTCACTCCACTCTTTGCAAAAGTGGGCCTCAGGTTCAGAGAATGAGACACAGCCACGGAGAGCACATGAGTGTCTATCTGTGCATGCGAGGTGGATGTTCTAGGTTCGTTGTGGTGTTGCATTCCTGCTCTTGAATTTTGCCCATCTCTTGTGCTAGCTCATTTAATCTGCATTCTAACTCAGGAAAGACGCTAGCCCCTCTTCTTCCATGGGACTGATCAGCAGAGTCTTCTGCCCATTTCTAATCCTGCCATTGAAACATGTTGAAAGAGCTTATCCTTTTTTTAATCCCAATGGGTTTTGTAACCAGCAGGTGATGAATAGCCAGCAGTAACACAATAGCTGTGCCAGATGTGCTTTGTGCATCTCTAATGCCATTAAACTGCATTTAGGACAAATCCCTGCAAGTGCCTGTTGCAGATGTTCAGGTGAAGAGACAGTTAGAGTATTGGATCATGTCAATCGTCCAACTCCATCAGGCCTTAGCAGAACAAACTACTGTCCTGCCCTCAAATACACAAGAGATTGGAAACAATGACAAAGTTTCACCAGTTCACACAAGGTAAACATGTTTGTTTGTTTTTTTAAAACTAATTATAAGATTAGTTCATTTATGTCCATAGTGCCAACACTGCTACCATCACAACTCAAATGATAGGCCACATTCTTGTTCTGCAACACAGTCAAAATATTAGAATTACTATATGGTGCACATCAACACTTTATCTGATGGTTCAGATTTTAACAATAACAACATTAGCAAAAAAATAAAAAAAATCAAAGGATAGAAAAGGTATCCTATCCTTGTGACACAAGATGATGACTTTACCATTGATGCTTGGCAAAGATACAATGGGAAAAATTTACTAGTCCAGAAAGAATCCACTGTGGTGCTTGAGAAGGAAGGGAAGTAGAACAATAAATTAGTTGTAGTTTCCATGACATCAGTGTTGAAAACACCATTTTATAGCATAAACATGAACAACACTGCTGCCACATTGTTAGCACTCATGAAAGGAGTAGGGCTCCTCCCCACTACCAGTGTTTCAGGTAAACAGTTTAATTAAATTCAAATATATAACCCTTTTTCACAATAGATATTAGACAAAGAACAATAATAAACACTTGACAGAAATCTGTATGTAGATCTATATCTATAATAAGTAAGCCAGTGGCAAGATAAATCTCCTGAACATTACAAAAGGAAAACAACATGAAAGGTTATACAGAGAAAAGGTAAAGTATGAAATGTGTTAAAGGGGACATATTATGAAAAACTCACTTTTCAGTGCTTGTGCACATATATTTGGGTACCTGGAACCTACCAACCCATGAACTCTGAAATAAGACAACCCAGTCAGTTTCTTCTGGGCTGCTTATTTCAGAAAACGTGAGATTCAAAAAGACATTCAGATTTGGCTCGCCTCCTGACGTCAAGAGGGGAGCTCATTAGAATTATATAGCCCCTCCATCTGATTATCTCCACCAATGGCTTGAGAGAACTACTTTGCAAAGATGCACCACTTTTTTTCTCACAAGTGCCAGACCCACTAGCATTATGTTTAAGCAAGCTAAGCATGGGAACTGCTCTGTTGTTGGCTGTACAGAGCAGCACACATTTTTACATCAACCCCAGCCTCAGAGGACAGAAGAGCTGGGTGGATTGAGTTTATTTTTGATAGCATTGTCCCAGCAACAGTCTGCAAAACCCTGTTTGTGTGTGCTAACCACTGTGTGTCTGACTGCTTTACCAACCCGGGCCAGTACGCAGGACTGGCAACGAAATTGTTCCTAAAAGTGGGATCAAAACGAATTGACCATGACAAAACTGCAGACAAGGGAAATGTAAGTATTTTTAAAATAATTATGCTATATGTTTCTTTGGCCATTTAGCATTAACTAATGCTAACAGCAGCCGTAATAGATGTATGCTAATTTTCTACAAAGTTATTGGCATTACTTGCTGTAGTATCCACAATACTGTTAATGCTATTACTTTGTTATTTGAATGTTTGTAAGCTGAACTTTATCTTATCAACTCTCTTAAATAACATGAGAGTAAAATGAGAGAACTGGTGTAGGGGTTAGTGATGTTAGCATGTTGTGCTAGGGGAACATGTGCTTTATGTCCATCTGTAATTTTGCAGTGTCTGGGTATGTACGTTAGAGTGTGTGCTGCTGCTAGAATGAGCAGAGACCTGACCTCGGAGCAAACTGAGTGTTATATAGCTGCAGCAACGCATTTGTAGTTGTCACTTTAGCGCAAAGCCGTACTAGCATTGGCATACCCTGCAGAAGAAGGGGGTGGGGTGAGCAGTGGCTCATTATCATTCAAAGGAACAGGCATTCAAACCGGCCATTCTGATCAGGGCTGTTTAGACAGTGTGAGAAGGGAGCTGTGGTGCTTTATCCTTGTGGTATTTTGACCAAAGCATGTCACAGACATTTCATTAAGACCTCAAGGAACTGTGTCATCTTGTGGAAAAGGGGTATAATGTGTCTCCTTTAAAAAGAGTAGTGGGCTTGGTCATATTGTGAACAGGAGTCCTGGGATGATTACAGTGTGATTACGGTAACAGTTCTTATGAGGTGCAAGTCTACGCTATGCAAGTGAGATTATCTATTAAAGCAGGAACATTTTTGGCTTAACCTTTTGATGGGATGTGCAAGTATTTAGGGTATTCATCTGAGATTATCGGTAAATCACAAGTGCCGAAAGCTCGAGATGAAGAAGCAGGAGGAAAGCAGAAGTAGAGCATCAGGAGGCACAGCAGGAGGGTTTTGTCAGGATCTAGCATTGGCATCACATCAGCCAGCAGGAGTACATGTACAGCTTGACAGACAGAGTGAAAGATCATTAGTTATGTTCAGAGCATACAAGATTACATATATTGTTATCAGCGCAACTGGGAGTCTGGCACATCTAGCTATGACAGCATTACTAAAAGAGAGGCAGACGGTAGCACAAGCATGAGAGGACCATGGGACATAAAGTGCCCTGCTACTCCACCGCCAACAAATCATGTGATGAAAGGGGATGGTGAGTTGATTGACAGCATCAGAACATCCTAGTTTACCAAAACTCTCTATGCCCATGAACCACCAGAGCTGCACCTTTACCAAAAAGAACTACTTACCACAAAGCCTGACTAGTTGACTAGGCAACATATTTCCCAACTTCAACTGTACAATTTTGGTGAGCCTGTACCAATTGTAGCCTCAGATTCCTGTTCTTGGCTGACAGAAGTGGAGCTGATATGGTCTTCTGCAGTTGTAGCTCATCCATCTCACCGTGTGATGTGTTCTGCATTCTGAGATGCTTTTCTGTTTACCACAGTTGCAAAGAGTGGTTATTTGAGTTACCATAGCCTTGCTATCAGCTTAAACCAGTCTGGCTATTCTTTTCTGACCTCTCTCAGCAACAAGGCATTTAACCACTCTGGCCATTCTCTCTGACCCCTCTCAGTAAAGCATTTCCGCCCAAAGAACTGCAGCTCACTGGATTTTTTTTTTTGTCTTTTACACCATTCTGTCTAAACTCTAGAGACTCTGCTTTGTGTAAAACAAAATTACAGGAGATTAGCAGTTCTGATGCAGTTTTGACCAATTCTGATATTTGATATAAACATCAACTGAAGCTCTTGACCTGTATCTGCATGATTTTATGCATTGCACTGCTGCCACATGATTGGCTGATTTGGATAATTGCATGAATGAGCAGGGGTACAGGTGTTCCTGATAGTTGGTGAGTTTATGTCTGAAAGGTGGATTACAACTGGGATACAAAATGGTTTGGGTGAATTGGTTGAACTGCATTAGCATTAGGCATGACAATGTGTTGTTCAGGTTGTTGAGCTTCTCTAGATGTGGGTCAGGCCAGACATTGAATGATGTGACAGGAAGCCTCTTCACAGCAGAAATAGTAGAAGCCCTCTCTCTAAATTATTCTGACACACTTGGGACGTTAGTCTGCACTACACTGATAGAATCAGAGCTTGAAACATTAATTCTTCTTTCAAAAGGAGCTTGACTAAATGCATGGCCAAGGACACCATGCTGTACCATGCGATCCAGTTCTTTGGCCACATCTCTTATTAACCATTGGTGTAAAGTAGCAGTTAGAGCAGGTTGTGATGATGAAGAAAGCAAATGAGATTTGTTTAAACTTTCAGTTAAAATCAACAGAGAATTTTCAGTTTTAAAGATTCATACATCAAACATAAGTTTGTAATGATTTTTCTTTCAACTGTAGAAATCCACTAATTAGGTGATTTAATAAGACTGGAATAGGCTTCAAAGTTTCACTCATTCAAAGATTATTTAATCAAATGATTAAACATTATGTAATCAAATGACTGGAAATGTTCAGATAAACTAAGACTAAAGAGTCAAGAATGAGTGTGTAAGTGTAATTGAATAACATTAATGTATAATGTGTGTCCTCAAGATAAGCAGTGTCTCCAATTAAAATGTTATCTCCTCTGTGTGGAAAACAAAAATAAATACAAACTTTTTTACTGGATATTACACGGGCAGCAGGAATAATAGATAAATAATCCATCCATTTATTATCTATACTGCTTATCCTTCAGAGTCGTGGGGGAAGCCAGAGCCAATCCCAGCTGACTTTGGGCGAGAGGCAAGGTACACCCTGGGCAGGTCACCAATCTATCACAGGGCTGACACAGAGACAAACAACCATTCACACACACACACACGCCTATGGGCAATTTAGTTTAGCCAGTTGACCTAAACCGCATGTCTTTGGACTGTGGGAGGAAACTAGATCACCGGGAGGAAATCCACACAGGCATGGGGCTGCAAACTCACAGAAAGGCCCCAGTCAGCTGCAAGGTTCGAACCCAGAACCTTCTTTCTGTGAGGCAACAGTGCTAACCACTGCAGCACTGTGCCACCCGAGATAGATAATTAATTAAGCAATTAATAGTGTGATATTTACGCATTTTATTTTGCCTTTGATTGGCATTCCATTGTTTTCTGACTGTGCACCCCAAAACATGCATTTCAACATGACATATTGTGGTTACACCAAACTGTCAGGGAATTATCGCATTGACGAGGCCTAAAAACCTGACTGAAATATTTGTGTGCATGGGATGCTAGTATAATCATATCAGCTAAGCTGCAACCTTTTCTAGGATCTTGGAAATAGAGCAGAGGTTTGATATTGGCTTATAATTTGAAAATTCACATGGGTTGAAGTCAGCTTTCTTAGTTAAGGGTTTGATAACTGCTGTTTGAAAGATTAAGCCACATGAAGTGTTTATTATTGTTGGAAGAGGTTTGATTACTTTGGTAGTATTTCTTTAAGAAAATGCATTCTGGATCTAGTATGGAAATTATTTCAGGCTGATAGTTTTGGGTAAAGGATTCCTGTTGCTCCATTCATAGTCTGTTTTCAATTTTGTAATGGAAAAAAGGCATTGCTACTACATATTGTTGGCCACTATGTTTTGGTAGCTGACTTATTCCTAGTTAAATTTGCTACTGTACCACCATGTCGCCCAATAGGTGGAAGCACAGGTGGAACCGTCCACGCCAACCAGGGCATTCCCTCATGGGAGCAGGAAGACAGATCTGGATTCCTGGTGTGCCACAGGCCTCCCCCAAGGCCTCCTCATGTGGGAACGTACCATGTCAGTGAGCATGCAAGTGAGTACACATCAGGCCTTGGTGGACTCGATGTGTAACCAAACCACCGTCCATTAAAGCCTGATCCAACGCGGGGCATTGGGAAATGCACAACTGGTGAAGGTGAGGTGTGTGCAAGGAGATGTTCAAGAGTATCCGCTGGTGCCTGTTATTATTAAATTCCAGGGGAAAAAGCATAGCGTGGAGGTGGCGGTTAGTCCTCTCCTCACCCATCCATTAATTCTTGGGACAAATTGACCAGGGTTTCAGGCACTAGTAAAGAAAATTCTTGTGGATGGATCCTGCAGTAGAGAGGCACAAGTGGAAACCAATGTAGCCTTGGCTGAGGAGGCGGTGCCAGGGCCATTGACATCAGCTCCACATCAGGGGGACGCGGAGGGTGGGGAAGGTTCTGCCCCTCCACTCTTTGCATGGATTCCTCTTCGGGTTTCCCTTTGGAGCAGTTGCGCAATGAGACCCTGAGGCACACCTTTGAACAAATGAAAGTAATTGATGGTCAAAAAATTCAGCCTAATGTTGCAGTAGCTCACCTGTACTTTTGAATTAGTAAAGATAGGTTATATCACATGATGCAGGACACTCAAACAAAGAGGAAATGACCCTGTTGTTGGTCCCAAAGAAATGCTATTCCAGGTGGCTCACTATAAACTGATGGTGGAACACTTAGGACAAGACAAAACATATATATAAACTGACTAACAGCCCGTTTCTATTGGCCAGGCATTTATGGCAGTGTTTGCAGGTGGTGTGTGACATGTCGCAAATGTCAGCTGGTGAATCTGACAGCCACCCCAAAAGCACCATTGCGCCCTCTTCCTTTAATCAATGTCCCCTTCAACAGAATTGGTATGGGCCTTGTCTGGCTATTAGATCGGACTACACGAGGGCATCAATTTATGTTTGTTTTAATGCACTGGGTTTTCCCCATTTGAATTATTGCATGGCCCAACATCTTAGACGTCTTTACAGAAAATTGGGAGGAGGGACCTTCTAACAGCAAAATGAAATACAGTACATTCTTGACCTGAAAGCAAAACTTCACACACTAGGGCAATAAACACAGAAGAATTTGCTAAAGGCACAAGAACATCAATCCCTGTCATGTAATAGGGGTGCTCAGCTACAGGAGTTTTCACCAGGAGATAAAGTGCTTGTATTATTACCCAGATCAAGCTCCAAATTACTCAAGAAGTGGCAAGGACCCTTTGAGGTTACATAGTGAGTCAGAGACGTCAACTATGAGGTCAGGCAAATGCATAGAGGTGATGCACTTCAAATATATCACCTCAATCTCCTAAAGCCATGGAGAGAGGAGGTTCCTGTGGCTCTGCTGGTTCCCAACTGAGAGGAGCTGAGACTGGAGTTAAGTTAAAAAGTGCAGCCCAATTCACCCTGGTCCCCTGTGGAGGCCACCATTCACTGTCCCAGAGATCACAGGTTGCCAGTATGCAAAAGGAATTTTCTGATGTGTTTTCACCTCTACCCAGTCACATGAACCTCACCACTACAGCACCACTTTGAGACTCCTCCAGGTGTGGTTGTATCCAGCCACCCATACCGGTTACCTGAACACAAGGAAAATATGGTTTGGGATGAACTCAAGGCTACGCTCGACATGGGGGTAATTGAGGAGTCCCACAGTGATTGGAGCAGCCTGGTGGTTTTGGTGCGCAAGACCAATTGAGTCAACATGGTGTCTAAATTTGCTGCATATCCGATGCTTCGCATTGATGAACTGTTCAATTGGTTAGGTGTGGCTAATTTTTATTCGACACTGGAATTACCAAGGGGTACTGGCAGATTCCCTTGACTCCACTATCCAGAGAAAAAAAATGGCCTTTTCCACTCTGTTTGGGTTACACCAAATTTTCATCCTTCCACTGGGTTGTTTGGAGCCCCAGTGATGTTTCCACGTCTCATGGACAGAATCCTCCGTCCGCACAGTGCATATGCCACTGCCTATTTAAATGATATAATCATTTATAGTAATGAT
>JAOTRR010000032.1:11793639-11804980 GCA_028570945.1 Gogo arcuatus
TTCTGTTGTTAAAAGCGCTATATAAATAAACTTGACTTGACTTGACTTGACATTTACATCAAGCACACAGATAACAGGGTATCTAAAAAGCATGCCCTTTGAGAGTGTGTGTGTGTGCATGCATGTTCCGGGCATTAGGAGGCACATAGGGATTTTAATACTTGTCTCAAAGAGTGTAAAAGCTTCCAATTTTTTGGCTTTAGGTCATGAAATCCTGTGACTGTTTGATAACAGTAATTACTGCTTCACCTCTGTCTCTCTCTGACAGGTTGAATCATTACATGGGGTGTGTTTGTGGAAACAGTTCTTCTATGCTTTTTACAGCCCCCGAACCCCTTCTTACAAAGCTCTAACACAAATCCATATCACTCAGAACACACAGGAGGAACAAAATAAACTTCATTCATTTCCTGGTTACACAATTGCACTTTTTGACCATATAGGGCACACTTATAGAAGCAAGTTATTTATAATCACGCTATCTGTCGTTAACCAGATGAGGATGAGTTCCCTTTTGACTCTAGTTCCTCTCAAGGGAGTTTTTCCTTGCCACCATTGTCTCTGGCTTGCTCATTAGGGATAAATTCATATAATTAAAATTTACATTTTTCTGTAAACCTGCTCTGCGGCAATGTCGTTTGTTAAAAGCGCTACACAAATAAAATTGACTTGACTTGACAAGAAATGCCCGTGTGTGAATAAATATATTGTAGGTTCTGTGTTAATGGATTATATCACTTCTTTGGGAATTGTGCAAGCACTTGCACAATTTTAGCACTTGCAAGGTAATCAGTGTAAACATGCTCTTGTTAGCTTAACCTTGCTTCATGACCATGGAACAGTTTGCCTTATATAAGTATATATGATGTGGCACAGTGCTTCACTGTTGCTTCATAGCAAGAAGGTTCGGGGTTCAGACCTCGCAGCTGACTGGGAACTTTCTGTGTGGAGTTTGCATGTTCTCTCCATGCCTGTGTGGGTTTCCTCCAGGTACTCTGGATTAGGTCAACTAACGACTTTAAATTGCATGTAAGTGTGAATGATTGTTTGTCTTTGTGTTAACCCTGCAACAGATTGGTGACATGACCAGGGTGTATCCTGCCTCTCACCCAAAGTCAGCTAGGATTGGCTCCAGCTTCCCCCATGGCCCTGACAGATAAGTGGTATAGATAATGGATGGAAGTACTGTATATATGATGCATGCGTGTGTGTATACTGTAAATTTTCTTGAAAAAAAGGGCATCTAACATCTAATAAAATATTTGTATTTGTTTAGAACACATTATCCTATTCATTCTGAATAACGCATTCATATTTGGTTATATCTATAAAAGAAGGACTGTGTTTACAGTAACAGTGTTATGCATGTTAAATATGGCAATAAAGTTATTTACACCCTAATAGACTTTTTTCCTTTACTTATATCTGTATGAAACTTCATATGTTGACATTGTACATCAATACAAAGAATATTTTGTATTAAGTTCCTTCTAAAAATGTATTAAAATATGTAAATGTGCAATAGATAGCTAAACCTGCACTCATTTACATATTACAAAGACATTTATTTTTATCGATACATTACCACCTACTCAAGATATTAAGACAAACCTCTATGTCCAAGTGTATGCTTCCATAATCCTATTAACCAGTTATGTGATTGTACCTCTTTCAAAGGCTAAAAAAAAAATGACTTGCAGTATTTTGAGAAGTTTGGACAATAAACTTACCAGGAAGAAGTCCAGATGAATCCAGGTGAATTCTTTCCAGATGAATCATTACGCTCTTTAAGGAAGCTTTCCGTCATATATAGATAGGTGATAAATTAAAGAAGAAAAAACAACAACAACAACAAAGTGTAAGTTGTTTCTGAACAGCTTCAATGTGCCTTGACATAGGATCTACA
This sequence comes from Gogo arcuatus, assembly GCA_028570945.1. Taxonomy (NCBI): domain Eukaryota; kingdom Metazoa; phylum Chordata; class Actinopteri; order Siluriformes; family Anchariidae; genus Gogo; species Gogo arcuatus. The sequence continues at coordinate 11,795,546 of JAOTRR010000032.1, forward strand.
AGCCTGTGGAACTGTACTTGAGCGATGGACACTGTTCTTTCAAAAGATATTCCATCCATCCATCTTGCCTGTTGTAGCTGGTGGGTGTTAGATTTGCCTCTTCTAGCAAGGGACAAGGAAAGATCGTCAGTGTACATGAATTTCAAATTGGCCAAAACAATGTAGCTATGTATCTGTCTTTTCCAGATCTTAATAAAAATGTTGGTGAATGTTATATTGTGCCCAAAGTGACTTATGGATACTTTTCTACCTGCTGAATGACTTTTCATGGTCAGAATGCTCAGAAGAACCACACCAATAGTCAAACAACTGGAAGAAATATAGTACAGAAGAAATCAAACAAAAATAACATTCAAAGAATTCTGGGAAAGTTCCAGCACTCCAGAGCTTCTGTTTGTGATTTCAAATCCTATCATGCCAGCGAAATAAGTTGGTACTAAATAAGTTTGCCAGCGAAATAAGTTTGCGGTCTTCTGCTGTTTTGGGTCATTACACCGTAAAAATAGCATGTAACCGAACTTTGAAGAAAATAATAAAAGAATAAAAGAAAGCATTCACCAGTTATGTTGGCGAAAATGACTAAGTACCACTTTGCTTTGGTTTAGTACCAATTACTTTTGGGTTTTACACAGGCACACTCAAAGTAAGATGCTGCAATTACTAGTTTAAACACAAGCCAGAAATTGTTACCACATGGAAACTAGTTCTATGGTTTAGGGTCATAACCCCCTGCTACTTACTTTCTGTTGTATGACAGTTCTATAGGCTATGTATCCTTTACATTTCATGAATAAAATGTTTCTGATTCTTAACTCTTTGGTGCACATGCATGGAGGATGAGATGTTTTGAAGCTCAGCCTATGATTAACAAATGCCAGCTGTGGTCTGCGGTTAGCCTGCAGCCTAGAGCTAAGTTTAGTCTGAGGTTCACCAACGCATTATATAACATCCCAGGATAATGAGAACGCACATTATCACAGCATTATGAAGTTAAATGACAGATTGAAAAAAACAACCCTGAACACTGACCTTTGATACAAGGATGGAACATTTAAATGTTTAAAGGGTGATCCAGTGATATTAGCTGCTGGAAATTAATCATGCTTATCAAGTATTTTACGCTTCTGAATTCTATTAAAAGGATCACATTTATACTGAAAAAGTTTCATTGAGTTTATATAATTCAGATGCATACATTGGTTCCACGTGATTGAACTGAGTCACATTAACACAATTTATTTTTGTAATTCCAACATGATTTGATCATATATTTTCAAAGCCCTGAATAAAATCGAACACCGGGCTCTCATCGAACGGCGGTCACTGACGTTCTGCAACAGCCACATTACCATGACACTAACACACGTTCTAATCATGTTAATCTAACATGATAACATGAACGTTATAGTGCCAACATTTCCATGAGATTTCATAATGTTCATATTAATACTACGTAAATTGACCATGCTAACTCTATATAATTCAAGCTAGTAATTAGAAACTTGTTTAAACTGTGACAAGTGTGAAAACAAAACAGCAAATAAATAAAAAAATGCAACAGCAAAACCAAAAACACAAGTGTGAAAACACAACAGCAAATTCAGAAAGACATCAATATTAAAGCCCCATTACAAGAGAATTGGTATTTTTTGCTCTCAGACTCCCCCTACTGTTGTCGAGCGTAATTCACTTTTACGCCACTGTCATAAATACAAGTCATGCTTTGAGCTCCCCTCATGGTCAGTTGTGCATGTGCATTTGTTTACAAGCTGAAGGATATGGACTGGCAGAAGTCAAAGAACCATGCTGACTGACAAGATAGAGTAATATTACAGGATTTTTCACAAATATGACTGCATAGTTTTATTTATTGTTACATCGGAGATGAACACTAGCATAAAAAGAATAACAAAGTTTTAGTTTTGCTGAAATACCGTGTTTGCATTTTCCAGCCATATACATTGTTTGTTAAGCATTTGAATGTGGAGTGTGTGTGTAATTGACATGATATAGGTGCATAGTCCACATAATATACATCGGGTAGTGTAATTTATTACAAGCTAGCTGATATAGGTCTGCAAGGCTTATTTGGCAGGAGCTTGACAAAGACTGACCAAATGTGTTGGCGTGAGATGTATTTATTGATTTGCATGCTAGTCTGAGACGGGACTGACGTTTGATGATCTTTTGTCATCTGGAAAAACTACAAATCGCCGTGAGACAGGGATAACACCGATAAGGTTACAGCCTACACCACAATCTTTCATAAATAACATTGGCGGGGATGTACACACTGCTGTCGGATTGTCATTGTTTTCCCGTTAGCCGTGAGACAGATCACTACTTACGTCTTGAAGTAAACATGCATGGTCAGACATTTTTTTTGTGCCATGCTGCAAGTCAAAATTTGCGCACGTATTCCACACATCTCCGATAGTAGAATGCTAAGCTAATGTAACCAGAACCATACTAACACCAACATATCTAATGCTGGGGGATGCTAACAGACAAAGAATAGCTAGTCAACTAAATTAACCTTGAAAAACTTTGATGCCCCTGACACAAACTGATGCAAACTTGGGTGGCAAGCTCGCCAACAAAGCTTGACAGCAACAAACATAAGAGCACTTAGTACCAGTACCGATGTCCGAGTGTTATCTAGCAAGTTTGCTAACATCACCTTGAGATGTAGCTCCAAGTCTGTCGAAATGGACTGACTTGGCTTATGATCAAAAGCTATCGAGTTGACAACTTTGTTAACACAGCCAAACATCAAGCAAGTGCAACAACACAACACACAGCAAGGCAGCTAATGTAGTATTACTTACTAGTTTAACAGAAAAAAGCCCAGCTCAGTGTCAGTCACTTGCTCGTTCACACTCTCTTTTTCTTCATGCCATGATGGCCGCACTAAGAATATCGATTTAGCTTATTTCTTATGGTAGTGTTGCGGGCCAATTTTGGAAGCTAGCCAGAGTGCCGTAAAGCGTTACGCAGTTTTCATAGGTGCTGTAAAGCATTACACAGTTCTCATGAAAGGTCTCAGGGACACGCTACCAGAGTTACATAGTGCTATAGCTGGCGAACCGGGTGCAGCCTCGGAATAGAAGACAAGTCATTATCCCTATTACAAGTCAATGTGCTATCAAAATGATTTTGAAGCTGATATTTTAAGGTAAAAATCCTACCTAATGTTGCTTTAACTCAGAGTAGATCCTTATTGAACATCACAATGCTCATTGTTGATTGGCTCACTGCGTTTGGTATTGCTGCTGTATTTTTAGTTTTGCTGCGGTTGTGTTCTGATTTTTGGTTTGTTAATGTGTTTTACACTTATAGGCCACCATATTTGTTCCTCTCTATAGCATTCGGACATTGACCTTTTTTTTTTTTCTTTTTCCACATTTAAACTGAAACAATGACTAAAAGATTCATAAAGCCAGTGCAGAACACTGGCTTCCTAATAACCATAATGACCTTTCCTTTTTCTTTGTTCTCTGCAGCTGAAAAAAAAGCTTTGAAGATTTACTGAAGCTGCCACAATTTAATTAAGGTTCCATCCTAAAACTTTCTTCAGTTTATCCCTCATGGGCAGCCCTTAATAGTTCACTGTAGAACCCTACATGACAGGCAACCACTTTCTAAAAGGTTACATGTAGAACCTCTCGAATCATAGAACCATTAACCATGCAAAGAAGCCCAAAGAAGCAATCCTTTTTCTAAGACAGCAGTTTTAACAAATCCATTTCAAGTAAAATATGACGTACTGTTTAAAGAAACATTGGATAGCTAAATGTTCTACTTCCAATGGCCTAAAGGTTAGAGAAGCAGCCTTAGACCCAAAGGGTTGCTGGTTTGATTCCCTGGACCGGCAGGAAAATCCATGGCTGAAATGCCCTTGAGCAAGGCACCAAACCCCCAACTGCTCCCCAAGCCCTGTGCGTGTGCACATGTATGTGGCTCTGAATAAGAGCATCTGCTAAATGCCTGTAATGTAATATAATAGGTTGGAATAACCTCTGATAGGTGTTAGGGTTATACAACGGTCAGTTCTGGCCCACAAATATGATTGGTTGAGCAGTGTTCAAAAAGTGCTTATATTTAGTACATAAACAGCACTGGGACATTTCACTTTGTGTATCAATCCACTTGCCTGTGCTCACCATGTAAAATTCCACTTCCTAGTTCAAAACGCTTTTCAGGAATATACCTTTAGGCTTAAAATATGAAAACTCGTCACATAAAAATGAAAAGCAAGAAGGGACACCAATTGTACCAGAAGCACCTTTAACAGGAATGTAAATGTCAATGTGTGCTAGCCAGCTAGCCAATGTGCTATAAAGTAAGCGTAGCTTCTTCAAGATCAATTTCCGCTAGCTAAGCAAAAATAAACAGGACATTTGGCCATACTGTGTCTGAAAAGTCACTCACTCAATATTAATTTATTATTAATTGTTTATAGAACTGTTGTAGAAAAGCAGTATCACACTCGCAACCATGCATTTATACTGAATAACGGCACGGCTACGATTTGCCGCAGCTGCCATAGTATATTCAGTCTAATAACACTCTTGCTTGTGCGACATTACTTAATTATATACAAAAACTTTGAGTTCCACTAGAGGGACAAACTAAAGAATTTTTAAAGTTTGAGATTTAAACTTGTACTATTATTTATCCAAGAAGAACTTGCATATAAGACAGGATAAAAATTCATGCATAGAGCTCAACAGTTTAGGGTTACTGGTCATGCTCAAATGTAGCTCTCCAGCAGTCCAGGGATTTAGGCTCCATCTAGGTTTCTACAGAACCCTATTCATTGCCACAGCCTTTCTTTCACACTAATCTCTCAACACACTGAATTTTTTTTTTTTATTAGCTTGGTTACAGTCTGCTAATATACACATTGTAGCCAAGGTGCCACAACAAATCAAGATCATTCGCTTGACCAGGTGTCTCCATTTTGTAATTACAGTCAGTTGCTTTAATTTAATCAGTGTACTAAAATACACAAACCTTTATTCTATTAACGTGTAATCAGTGAGATACAGTAAATTACAGTACATTTGCTGTAACCACTGCAAATAGAGTATATGGACAGGATTAATTTCTCCTGAATCATTCAGTCTTTATAAAGATGAAAAGAAACCACAGCAGCAACAATTGTATATTCTGAATATCTTAAACATATATATTTTTATATTTTTGTCTATTCGTTCAATAAAAGATCTCATGTCTCACTTTGCAGAAGTCCTGGCCAGCTGCCAAACCCATGACCCAGAGTGCAGTGCGGTTTGACTGATGGCAAGAAACTGTAGCATGTAACTTACAGAAGCCACAATACATTTTGGTTCTCCTGCTCTGCCCATGTACATATTTTTCTTGTTATTTGATACAGCAGGCTGTGTCCAAAAAAAAAAGAAAAAAAAAAGATTTTGGGTATAGTTCTGGGAATTCTCCTGTATTGAGGAAAGTAGGGGAAGAAAGAAGAAATAAAGGACAAAGACAAAATAATAATCTGAGCATAAGATATAGTTAAACACAAATCTAGGATGCATATTTGATTAATCCAATGTAAAACATAGCAATCCTGTCTCTTGACTGATTGTTTGACATAATCATTATTATAGTTGGCCTAGTGGTTAGCGTGTCCGCCTCTTGACCGGGAGATCGTGAGTTCTACTTGAAGTTAGGTCATACCAAAGGCCATCATAAAAATGGTACCTACTGCCATCTAATGAGGCACGCCGCAATACAGGTCTCAGTAGGGAGTCAAACTCCTGGTTACCAGAGGACTAGCTATGTAATAGGTGAGAGACCAAGGGCTATGGAAACAGAGATTGGCACCACCCAACATGCTAAGTGCCTGGTTAGTACTGGGACGGGAGACTGCCTGGGAAGACCAGGTCCTGGCACGGGAGGGACTTTGACTACATCCATAAAAGATAGCTTTTGTTAAGTCTCTCCTCTTCTAATTGCTCCAATTCCTGTCCTGTTCTATCTAAGATTGTTGTATTATTTTAGCCACTTACAGTATAGAATTATCCTAATATTTACAGTACCTCTTTGAAAGTTGTACTGTAATTGATGGGTGAAAGTGACTGTGAAGAGCCATTACACCACTAGTTCCAAGTACTGATCAAGCAAGCAATGAGCATCATTGAAATAGGGCATTATCCTCCTTACTTAGGCTTGTGATTTCTTTGTTTTCCTCTACTGTATGATTGGAAATACAGGTTAGAACTACCCTGAAAGTTGCTCAGGGATGATCACCACACTTACGGCACTGGGAGGGGCAACATGCACTATGTAGAACCTGGAGAAAGTCTATGGTGATGTCCAGGTAACAGCAGCACAGACCTTCTGGAGGAGCCCACCTCTAAATAAAGTTCATAAAGTGTAGATGCTTCTTGTAGAGTGGCACGTCACAGTACATGCTGGCTGCCCAACCCATCTATAGGCCAAGGTGGTGACATCCATCAAGCAGTGGGTCAGCCTTAGACAAGGAAGCCCTCAGTGTCTTTCTTCCATGTCCAATAAACAGGCAGATGCCTATGGATGATTAGCTATCTGAACTTATTACTCACCTTTCAGGAACGGGTCTCCTGGTAGACCTCAAGTAAGCTTTAATGGTTGGAGACACCTCACCTTCTTTAGAAAAGCATTACTAGCTGCCATGGTGTTCCAATGACTGGTAAAAGTAGTAGTGTGCCCAAGGTCTTGCTGGGTCACAAGCAGGATGCTGTGGACTAGTTGCTGAATTACGTACAGCATGGGAAGAATCAGTTGTAGAGAAGGCATATAGCAAGTTGTTATACCTGTCATGGCCAGGACCATCCTGTCCCAGTGGGCTGTTCAGCTCTGTCAGGGAGAACCACAAAAGGAAATGTGTTGACTTGGCTGCTCAACTTTCTCATGGTAGTTCAGCTGGTAGAACATTATCAACCTGGAAGAACGTCCCAAATGGGACTGTAGATATAGCATCCTTATAGTTCTCTGATAAAGGCTGAGAAGGATGGCTGAAGAAGGCTTTGTAGATAACTAAGTTGATTTGTATGGTCTTAGTTCCTGAATCACTCATTTTGCCTAGCTTCATATCTGCCAACAAGTCACTGATCTGAGCCAGATCCCACTCTAAGCCAGGATGTAAATCTGCCAGCACAGTGTACTGTGGCAACATAGGCATCACTGTGAATTCAGAGATGGTCAGTTCCATACTGGTGCCCACCTTCCAAGAGATCCAAACACCGACTGCATGAGTGCAAGGACACTGTTGGTACAGCATGATCCATGAAAGAAATGAGACCCAAGTGAAAAGAACAAGGGGTTCTTTGTGTGGATGGAAAAGCAACTCCAATTCCAGAGTTTCAGATTAGCAGAAATACAGCTAATTTAGTAAACTCACCAATGAACAGCACATGATATGTAGAGAGGAAACCATTCAACCATGCTAGCAGCATGTTAGCCACATGCCAGCTATTTGGCTAGATGGTGGGTATTGTGGACGGAGAAGCCAACTTGGTGAGGCAAAGTTGAAGGGTAACAGAATGGAAAGACCTTATGAATAGCTTATTAGTTTTTAGGCTTTTATGAAAGACTTGTATAAATATATATCTGTGATCATATTTATCATTTCGATGTTTTATTTATTACATATTAAAATAAATGCAAAAAACCCCCAATAAGCAGTAGTTGCTTTTAGATAATCAGTGGGGTGGTGCCTCTCAGTGGAGTTGGAATGCAATCTTTAAATGCTTGGAAATCTTTAATTGCAATATTCTCCATTTTCACTTTTGGAGGTAACCAGACACTGGAGGTAACTACTTCTGGTTGAGACACATGCAAAAGATAAACATTTGCGTTCAGGAAAGTTGGTGGTTTTCAGAACTATATATAGTAGAAAATGTCAGTGCTGAAAAAAAAAAGAAATGATGGCAAACCAAAGAGGTTCATGTTCTCCTGTGGTCTGATTATATAACACAGGGGGGTGGCATAAAATGGTATTTTTTACCCACATTTTTTAGATTTCATTTCTGGGGAAAGAGGAAATGTTTTAAGAGATTCCAATTCACTTCTCAAAGGTGACAAGATAATAGATGTTTTACCAAGAAAGGTAGAGAAAGACAGACAGATAATTATGCATAAGATTTAAAAAAAAGATGGGTGTGGAAAATGCTCTTTGCTGTGTATAAGTCTTCTGTAATTTTAGAACTCAAGCTTCATGAACACAGCTACAACAAAGGCAGAGGCACTTCGTTCTTTTACGCAGAGGCACACAGAGCGCAGGTTGAAGCCAGGCCATTAAACTGGATAAACGTACCTTTAGTAGATTCCTTCAGTTTATTCCCCACAAAAAACGTTATCAGACTTCTCTGACTGGTGAACATAAGCTAATGGTCCCCTGTATAATGGTCTCTAGGCTATTGGCTCAAGGAGAGAACACTTTCTAGTTAATTGTCAGATCCTTTTCTTTTGTGGGGGCCTCCTATATGGTCTTTTTATGTCGCAATCAACTGATTCTGGACAATATTATCATTGTTATCATAAAACTGAGGCCTAATGATTATTCAAATATTTCCTGAGAGCTCTCCATAAACATCAGATCCTTCTTGGCTCAATAAAGTTCAGTTTCCAAAGGCACAGAGCATCTGCTTCATCCTTAACAGATGTCTGTCTTGTTAACCTCCCTGCCTGAGAGAAAATCTTTTAAAGAGCTCTGCCTGTCCATTTTTCTCTGGCTTTGCTTCTCTCTCCCTGCTCCTTTCCTCCCTCGCCAGCACAAGGTAATGTGTATTGATGGACCTCTCCTGTATGTCAATATGAAGAGGATCAGAGGTGGAGTCACAGAAATGGAGCGAGGCACAGAGTGAGCATTAACATGATTCTCAGAATCAATTCTATAAAGAAGGATCTCTCTCTCTCTACTTTTTCGCTGTGCAGTCCTCTCTGGTTCTCCTTGACCTGCATGTTAATGTGAGGGATTCCCTCTGTTCCCTTCTTCAAAGATCAAGCTGAGAGGGAAGACTCATTGCAATGTCACATGGCTATGCTTAAATTTCACCATTTACTAGACGCCTGCCAGCTTTTCTGTTTTCTGGGGGAAAAAGAAATCTATTTATCTTGCTTCTTTTGCAGTACAGTTTACTTAGCATTTTTGTATTGGCAGACTTTTGCATCTAAAGCAGCTTACAACTGAGAGCTTGATGGTGCTTGATAGTGCTCAACCTTCTCACCAGTAGTCTTAAATAGAGACCAATAAAATTTAGTGCCAGCAACATGTTTCAAAAAAGTTGGGACAGGGGCTACAAAAGAGTGGAAAAGTCATGTAATGTTTAAAAAAAAACTAACTAGGTAATTAGCAACAGTTCAGTTACATGATTGGTATAAAAAGAGCATCCCAGAGAGGCGGAGTCTCTCAGAAGTAAAGATGGGGAG
>JAOTRR010000032.1:11913429-11931551 GCA_028570945.1 Gogo arcuatus
ACACACACACACACACACACACACACACACACACACACACACACACACACAAGTAACTTAGTTAAGTTAGGATAATACCTTGCATTATAGAGATGAGAAATGACATCAGAAGCAAAATAATACAAAATATTAACTAACATAGTCAAAGGTTTGTATGAACAGGCATTTTACATTTACATTTCAACATGACTAGGATCGTGTCACTAAAGTGTGAACAAGGTGAAACAGGAAGCTGCTATCAGGGGATTTATTTTGATTTTTTTAATTTTATTTATTTATTTATTTATTTATTTTTAACCAAACTATCCAATCAGAAGTTCTTTTTAAGATGAGATAATGTCCTAGATTAGACAGTCATCTGTATGTGGAGAGATCATGTATGGCCTTGGTAAGCTCACAGTCAATAACGAGAGACAGAGAGAGATGGAGAGACAGAGACGTTGTTGGTGCCCCAAGGTTTCCATCAATCATTCAGGCCAAATCAATCAAATCCCCAGACAGAGTCCAAAGCATTCAGAGGAAATGCCCTTCCTGTCCCCTTCAGAGTACAATTATGATCATTGACAGCAGTCCATATGCTTAGGGCAAAACCCCAGACTGCAATTACAGCCATTTACTGCAGGAAGTACATTGCTGAAGTAAGAATAGTTTCTTTAATACATGCAGTTAAAGAAACTATGGCCAATCTGAGACCGCAGAGCAGACTACAAGGTTCTGTGAATAACTAACACATTTTGAAGATCATCGCTGGTAAATGGATGGTAAATGGGCAGAATAAAATATGATCAACTTTGGGGTGGTAACAGCATCATATGGCCCCAGAAAGTATACTGGGGAAACAGAAGATGCATGCACAGAGTAGTTGGCATGTTGTCTGCACAGTATAAGGTAGCTTGTCATTATCCAGTCTCCTATAACCACAAGTGTGTGTACACACATACACAGTAGAGGCACATTCAGGTCTTACTGTATATAATTACTGGAACTAAATTTTTCATGAATGTAATCTCATTCTTATGCAGAATTACTGACCACAATATACAGTTTAATCCTAGCAACACTTGTATGTAATTAACAGATAATGTGCTGTACATAGATACAAACACAGATACGAATAGGAGGAGCACTACTGGGGTTTTATTGGCTGTTTTGTTCTGTTTTTAGAAAGCTTGCTAAAAAGGCATATGTTTGAGATGAGTTGTGCATTGGGACTGGAAACCTGCAGGACGCAACAAAAATGACATGCGAATGAGCGGGACGTTGCAATGCATTTACAGTGTTCATTTGTTCATCCTTTGTAACTGCCTGGTCAGGATCACTGTGGTTTAAACATACAAACAAACAAGTCATCCCTTCCAGACAGGTTTAAATCTGAATACATATCCAGAGCGCTAAACAGATACAAATACAGATACTGATTTTGTTTTACACCGCTAGATACAATAGTCCCTCACGCACATCAGGTATCTATTCATACATTCATACATGTACCCAGAACCTACAATTTAAATATAATGTAATATTATTGTAAAAATCCTTGCTAAATGAAATGATACAAATGTAAAAAGAGAAACAAACCTTGTGTTGTGACCGTTGCTTTGTCTCAGGACTGTCCCCTTTGGACGACGAGCTCTGCTGACGAAGTCTCGCACCACTCCCTGGCCAATCAGGCGACGACGAAACAGCGCTGCCGCTCGAGGGCCGCGCGTAAGGGGCAGAGCTCAGCATGCTGGGCGGAGTCCGTCCACGGGGGGCGGCAGCCTGTGTGGGTGGTGGTGGTTGGTCGATTCGGCGCTGAGGACCCGCGCTGTTTTGCCGTGGCACTGCAGATTGGCATCCTCCATGCTGTGCTTCTGTAAGCGAGAGCTGCCTTCTTGAAAACTCCCCAGAGCGTCTGGCCAGCTCATCCCCGACCCCACCCCCATGGTTCAAGAAGCTGAGTTTCCCAGACCCAGCTTCCTCATTGTTGCTGTGTGAGCTGAGAGAGCTGTGACATTCCGAGCCAGAGTCTCCACCAGTTGGCACTCTTGGAGACAAAGGCAATCCAGCTGCCATCTGGTATACTGGGTTCTGGAAGGACAGAGGGGCAAGGAGCTGAACCGGCCTGCCTGGCACCACCTCTCCTGCTGTACTTGTTGACTTCTGCCCCACCTTCTGGAGCATGGGGCCTCCGGAGGGGTTGCACTGCGGTGTCCGGGTGTTCCAAGCCACCATGTGCTTCTCAACAGTACCTTCTGTTGTGACCGGGATGAGTTCCAAGGTCCTGGTGGCTTCCTGTAGGTCCACCATGGACAGGCTTTTAGCACCATTGGACAGGCCAAGTTCAGGCTCATTGGCCTCGGAGTAGCTGGAGCTGCGGGCGGGTGAGCCATGGAGACCTGAGGAACGTGTCACGAAAAACAGGTCCTTGTTCTCTGGAGTTGGCGAGGGGAGACGGGTGAAGTCAACCAGGCTAAGAGAATGGAAAGCGGAAAACAAATGAAGAACCTCCTCAGCTGTTACAGGCCTTTTCTGGATTTTAATATTGAAAGAAATTTGTGGGCCAACTATTGTTAAGTATAATATGTATGTGTATGTGTTCATGTATTACCCTGATAGGTCACTGTCCATGGTCATTTTCTGCAGGCTAGTAGAGACACTGCATCCAGCAGGCGGAGGGGATGGAGCGCTATCAGATGGCACAGCCACCTGAACACTTGAGGGATTAGTCAGTGCTGTGTGAACATCTCGGAGGATTCTGGGTAATGGACCCAGTTTGGAGGTGGCAGCCTGAAAAGAGAGGAGTCCAAGGAAACATTAATCAACTCTAGGAAACTTGTTCACCTATATTTCACCTATAATAGACCATAAACTGTAAAACCTCCAAGGGCACAAATATCTTTGCACATCTTAGAAAGGATAGAATGTGTAGTTGAAATACACTTTTAAAAGAGAGCATTGAAAAGTGACCAAAACAAAGTGGCAAAGTTCCTTCTTCTGTGACACTAATTGCATTAAAACACAAAAAAGCTTGTGGATTTCCATTTGCAGGCCTCTGACGGTAAGCAAAACTCTCCATACTGCCAATGAAAACTGTGAGAGGCCTTGGCTGAGACGAACTTTCTGAAGCACGAACACTTTTTCTGAGATATTAAAAAATAAAATAAAGCTTTAAATGTTTGGCCTACTTTGAATCCTTAATGATTTAAATGGATCGGGTTCTGTGGTGTTTTGTGCAACAGAAATGTTTCATGCTTTAAAAGAGATCAAAGGATGTACAGAGAGAGTGAGAGAGAGAGAGAGAGAGAGGTACCTAGTATCCTTCCTATGAAACACATCATCAAATACTCTACCACCACATACCCTATGGATTGTTCCAGAATCAATTTTTGATGCTGTCCTACTGTTTATCTAACTATTAATCAGTAATAGTCGCTGGTAGACCAATGGATTTCTTATGTAAAGCTCAAAACCTGTGAGAGAAAAAGTGATGAATTATGTAAACACACGATTCATAATTTAATTTCAAAGTGCAACTGTGAGAATTTTCCTTTTTGGAGTCCAAAGTTGCTTTAAGGAGATGAAAGTTTTCACTTAGGGCATAAGGGGAAATATGAAAATACAAGAAATGAGGGATCAGAAAACTGTTTAAAGTTTTTTTTCACTGATAATGGAAATCACGTCAAACGGGACTGAATTAATAGACTGTGTAATGATTCCCTACTTTAGAGTTCTATGATAAAAGTTAAATTAAGCACATATCTGCTCTAGCAAGAGACGAACAGGGCCCACCTGATCCATTTGAGACACGACCTCAGCTAGTAAAGAGTGCAGCGTGGAGAGCTCACGGCCAAGGTCAATGTAGCCTTCAAAACCGGCTGTGTTGGAGATAGTCTCAGGGTTGGAGATCTCAAGTAGGAAGCGTTGCATGTTGGTCCATTCATGCTCCAAAAACTGGTTCATGAAGGACATGTACTCCTCCTTATTGCCAAACCTTGCAGACAGAAATCGTTTGTATAATGTTACATTATATAATGTTTGTATCATAAATATTGCTAATATTTCATATGAAGAAAAGATATATTTGATATTTAAAATGTATTTGAAATGTTTATAGCTGTAAAATCAAGAGACATCCATTGCTAACTGGTAAAAAGAATATATTTTTATGCAGCTAATAATATCAGTATAAGAGCAGTACGCACTTGGTGAAGTTGGCGAGGTTCTGTGTGACCTTAGCGATGAGTGTGAGTGTGCGAGCCGTGCGTTCATCTGGATATTCCTGCGTCAGGTTAAACAGGGACGGAGACATGATGGCTGGACACAAGAAACGCAAAAACAATGAGGCACTGATCAGACGCTCGCTGATGTCTGGACGCCCGCGATTACTGCACTCCTGCCTCCACGATGCAAACACTTCTTTTAGTTCTCGTGGGAAAACACTGCAAAAACAATCAGAAAGAAATCAGAAATTACAATAAGTAGCTGTTTGGGATGTTTAGAAATCTGAGTAACAGTTAACAAGTTTTCAAAGGACACTCTACAACAGTGTTTACTAAGTGTTTAGGGTTTAAAAATGTTGACTCAATGTTTAGTGTTTATTCAGTGTTTAAAAGTGTTTATGGAGCGTTTAGTCACTGTTTAGGGTTTAAAAATATTTAGTAAATCTTTAGTAAGTGTTCATAGAGTATTTAGAGTTTTAAAATGTTTAGTAAATGTTTAGGGTTTAAAATATTTTGCAAATGTTTGAGTTTTAAAATGTTTTGTAAATATTTATGGTTTAAAATGTTTTGTAAATATTTAGGGTTTAAAAGTGTTTTGTAAATGTGTAAGGTTTAAATGAGTTTAGAAAATGTTTAGGGTTTTCTAAGTGTTTCCTTAAAATATCAATAAGCATCATCCACTATTCATATTTAACTCGAAATAGATTTCAAGTGTAAGCCTTTAGATTAAAATGCTCAAAAAAAAAGAAAAGAAAATGTGTATTTTGTTCACATGGTACCACACTGATGCTCCAAACACACAGTGTTATCAGCGTTACTACGTTCTGTAAATAATAACTATCTATGAGTGAGTAATTAAGTAGCTTTTTTAATAAGTAAAACCTGCAGTTTCTCGCCTTTCTTCTGCTTACCAGTAAGAGTTGATGATTTTGCAGAAGGCGAGCTCGCAGCACATCTTCAGGTTGCTTTGGTGTTCAGGAAGGTCGCTTGCTGAACATTTCGACGGGTCCACTTCACAATTTTCATCTGACTCATACAGCGCTTTTATAAACTCCCCTATTGAAAAAAATTGAGAGCAAAGTGAAAAAGAGTAAATGAACTACCTTGGCAGTTGTTTCCATGACTGAAAAACAATAATATCTAAAAGAGAAAATGTTTTTAGTGTAGATTTATTAGACTAATTTTGTGGGTCACTGATTTTTCCGCAAGGGGGCACTATAACTGTTTCTGTTTAATTCTTACATTAGAGACAATCGATCTTCTAGATTCACTTTCCTTTGTGAAAAGAGTAAAGTGAGTCACTGTGCATAAAAGCAGTGCACTGTAACTGAAACACTGAGCATTTCCTTCCAGCTGGCACATATGGTTTTTATGGCCCAATTTTGCTGTTGTGAGATTGATTTTGAAGAAGTATAAATTTAGAAAAAGAGCATGAAATAATGACTAAATGACAGACACTGTAAAACTAACCATAATAAAGTTAATTGCACTTGATCTGTGTAATTTTTAATAATAATAATAATTATAATAAATCAGACATTTTATTATATAACCCCAAAACCAGACCTCTAACGAGCAAGCCAAGGACGATGCTGGGAGGATGATGCTAAAAAGGTGCTGAGAGGAACGCAAAAACAGAAACAGTCCTCTTCGATGCTTCACCAGATCAGAATGTGATTAGAATGCTGGTAAAATGTCATTGTGTTTTGGGATGCAGTGAAGATCAGGTCTGCTCATTTAATCTAATAGAACCATTTTAAATAATTTCGATTTAGGGATGAGAAGACTCACTTTGCTAATCGATAATGATCATACTTTAACTTTTGAACATAATATAAAATTACTTTTTTTGTTGTTGTTGTTGTTGTTGTTCATATGTACCAGAAAAACAGTGTGAACAGATTTCCCTTTTTGTTGTTCTTTAGTCATCGTTTGCATTAAAAGCAAACTGAAACCCCAAAACCACAACCTAATTGGACAGATTAGATTAAGAGGAAAATAATAGACAAAGCAGCTGCTTATTATTTTCCAATAACAGCATGTCCCAGAGTGTTTTATTTCCCTTATACCACAGCAATTCACCAACAAGTACAACTTTTATTAGTTATTAAAGCACAACACAAAGTACTTTTTATCTCTTGAAGTCCAACGTTCTCAAATCGTAGACTTTCCTGTGCTGGAAAACTGAAAGGAACAGTTTTTGTCTGTTTGTTTGTTTGTTTTTGTTTTACAAAGCTCTGACACTGGAGACTCCTTCCATAAATGTTCAATAAATGTCTCCTAACATAAATCTTTGCCATATCAATGAATTTACTTTATTAAATGACATTTAAAAAAAAAATTTGATTGTGTAGAGTGTCCACCATATAAGTTCCTGTGTTAGCTGTTACTATAGAAACGATAACGTGTTAGAACGAGCACATTTTGAACACCAACCTTGCAGCCAGTGATACAGTCAGAGCTGCTGTTATAGAAAATATGTAAATCAGCACCTTCTGACCAATCAGAATCGAGAATTCAACAGCGCTGTGGGCCATCATTACGATTTCATACTGTATTTAACCACAAAATGCACAAAAACACATCCCTTAGTTTGTTTAACTGCATTTTATTGGCTACCAGCCGCTGTTGTGGGAAACCGAATTAACCAATCAGGACCATGCGTTTCTGAGAGCTACTAAAGAGCTAGCTACACTGAATGTAAATAAAACACAGTAACTTAACATAACAAAACAACAAAACGTTTCTACCGAAAAGTTTTCAAACTTCTCTGCTTTTGCACAAAATTTCCCATATCCTTGACTTAAGAACGCACAGCGTCATGTCAGAAAGCCGACTTAAGCAGAGAGATCTCGAGGTGACAGCTGGTGAAGTACAGGAGGAGAAGAAAAGGGTAAAGCGGTTGTTATACCATAAGATGTCATTTCCTCTCTACTAGTAGCGTTATTTTAATGATTTTTCAGTGGAAGTGTCATAAAATGACTTTATTAAGATTTTATTTTCAGCCATAAATGATCTTAAAACAGATCCAGATTCTTTAAAATTGAACGTCATATGAATTGTTGCTTTTTTTCTAAATATCACTTACATTATAAATGAAACACATTGTCATAGGACACGAGTAGGAATATCATGAGTAAAAAAAAAAAATCCAATATACGGTATGTATATATAAAAATGTTAAAACATTTCAGGTGTAAAATATTTAATTATAGAAAAAAAAACTACATTCATTATAAATAAATAAATAAATAAATAAATAAATAAATAGCGAGCTTAATTTTAAGAAGCTATGGTGTTCATTGAAGTCTAGTTCAAATATATATATATATTCATGTAATTTGGGATTTTGTGCACAAAGTTTGTAAAGATATACCAGAAACGTTTGAATAGTTTCAAGATCAACAGAAATCATTATCATAATGTTTGTAAGTGATTTTGAGATGATTTACATTTTCCATTAAAAAAAAACTGCCTTAACTGTCCATTGACTGTCCATTAGCGTGGACGCTACGCATGAAAAGGTTAATATGATGGTAGATGGTACTAATTAATTCCCGGCTACAGATTTGTTGTATGCGCTGTATAAAGCAGGTTAACTATGCAGACACGGCACCACTACACTCTGTAAGGACACCTCGTATAACTCCAAGCAGACCACGGCACAGTGTGTGTACTAGGATTGACGAGTGTCACATAGCTGACGCTCAGCCACAGCGACTCATCTGGTGCTGATCATTCTAACGATTTCATTTGCCTCGGCCGCTGTTTCAATCATCCACACGTTAAAAAAGTTCTCCCTCTCAAGTAATCAGAAGACACACACACACACACAACAAGAAGACATATTTAGGGTTTCCGTCCTTGTGTTGTCCTTTCTCTGGCTCTCAGTCAATCTTGAGGAGCGAGCTGTTCAATAATTCAGCCGAGCTTCACAAGTCACGTTAATTGGAGAAAAACAGCTCTACATTATTCAGCACTGCCAAATGTGGTCCTAATGGAACCCTAAAGGGAGATACACACACTGGCTCTGGATTTCTCTCTCTCTCTCTCTTTCTCTCTCTCTCCTCTTACAGCTGTATTTTTTGCAGATAAATAGCCAATGAGGTTCTTTTTTTTACATTTCTGGATTGCAAATGCACTCATTCATATGGGGCTTATGGGAGAGTGAAGGTCATCTACCTGTGCGTGTGTGCGTGTGTGTGTGTGTGGAGATGGCAAAAATCGACAGTCTACTAACAACATGGAAGAAACATTCAATCAACTTTAGTTCACAACACCTCTATGGAGAGATATTACTAATGACCCATGAATACTGTATATACTAATCACACTGATCACACTGAATGTCCTGATTATGTCCTGGTTATGACTATGTACACAATATATCCTGATAAGGAAATCTGAAATAGTTATACCATGAATGGTATTGATATTGGTGTCCAGAACAGTGTTATTTTCAGATGCATCTTGTCTCTGTTCCAAGATTTTTTAAAACAAGGGCACCTACTTTTTAAAGAACAAAAACACCAGGTGAAAATGAGAAGTTGCTGAAGGTTCATGGTGTAGATCAAGCAATTCATTTAATCAAGTTCATTATTTTCTTCTAACAGCACGTCCTGAAGTTTTTTGTTCCATGTTTATACTTCAGCAATTTATCAACAATTTTAAAAATCTGTAACTTATTACTGAACAACATGTATTGTTTATCCATTTAGAGTTACTTTTAATGTTGTCTCTTACGTTATAATTGGAAAACATCTTATGTTACAGAGAAACTGTAACGTGAGATCGCAAAGCTCACCATCAAAGCTTAAAAGAGCAGCTTCACCCTTGACTTGACTGTTACAAAGCACTGGAGCTGGAGACTCCTTCCATAAATGTTCGTTACTAATCAAGTAATTGAATCAAACACTCCCGAGCACTGTTATTTCAATTATTGTACTATTTCCACACTGCTTCCACGAGCTACCAAACCCCATGACATCTGGTTGCAAGCGCGTCATTTCGTCGCATGATTTGGTGGCTCTTACCCAGTGCATCCTGAAGATATTTCTGGCCCACAAGTTTGAGGTACTCCTCGATGGCTTTGGTGCCCAGTGTGTTCTCGCGAAAGATCAAGTGCTCGTTCTCACCACATCTGTCCACCTCAGACATCATCAGATCCGTCAGGAAGTCCTGGATGAACAGACAAACAACAAACAAGTCCATTCAAATTCATGTTTAGAAACATGTCAGTGTTTTATCCGTTTATAGGTTATGTTTAATGCTGTGGAACGTCTGAGTCAGTTCCTGTTCTTAGTTTGGTTAGAACAGTCATTTCTTCAGCAATGCAGCTTATCATGAGACCTCAATAATAAATATAACTTTGATGAGTGTAAATTAATTAAGCATGGTTGGAGTCCGTTTACGTTTGTGTAGAGAGGCGCAATAGAGAACAGAGGCAGCCCTGTTGTTGGGAGATCACGAGTTTGATGTCATGCCACAGCCATCCATGGCCAGGAACCTAGAGAGCAGATCTGGCTGTGCTGTCTGGGTGGGTGGGCGGGATGGCATACTCTGTCTCCCCTGTCAGTCAGAGTGACACTGACTAATTGTAGGCGTCTGTGAGGTCATGTATGCGGAAGAGGGCCGATTTCTCAGAGCCTTCCTCTGAACGTGTTACGCTGCCCTGTGATGTAGCATGAGCATCAGTTTGAAAACGTTCATGTGTCTCTGAGAAAGCACGTGTTAGCCTTCACCCTCCATGGGTGGTAGCTCTCGTGTGATAGGGGAATGGGAATTGGAAAAAACAGAATTAGAGAATTTGTGAGAATTGGGAATTAGAGAGAAGATGAAGGAAAAATTGTGTAGCATGAAATAAACAAAAGGAACCAGTATGGTGTAAAAACTAGTGACAGCTAATCTTGCTCCTTTCACTCCTAATCCATTCATTGTCATGTCACATAATGTCATGACACCCTCTTGATATGATTCTAGGATTAATTCATAAGATTATCACAACGAATTAATCACACTGCTCCTCCACAAATCTAAAGTAACCAAGAGTAAAGAAAACTGGTTTTGATGAAGCAAGACGTGTTGCATTGACACTGACATTATGCAAATATAGATTATCATTAAAACAACAGCAGGAAAGGAAGAAAAAAAGGGAACGAGCTTTAGCGCTGATGTACAGATCCGCTCTAATCAAACCGACCCAGCAGGGAACCAATGAGGAGCTTATTTCGAGGAACCTTTTTTTTTTTAAGACAGGATGCGCACACTGATCCAAGCAGCCAAGCATCAACATTCACAAAACACACACAAACAAAATAATCAAGCAAAATACGACCGTGCAGATTTGAGCTCATTTATTACGTGTGCATTATTTTACATTTATCTGTATGTACAAGCCATTGGTGAAAATCACACATGCACACACTGCAGGTTTGTGTTTATTATGTACATATATGATTAATATATTAAACCTAAAGGCCTTGAGTCAGGATTTTTGCTGTAATATTCTGCAAGCACAATATTGATGTTTCTGACAGTATTCACAGGAGGAGGTCGAAGTGAGCAGCATTTTGTCAGCATTTCTGCTTTCCAGATAAAGTCTGTCCCATATAGTCTTCTATGCTGTTCTTATTCATTTAAATATATACTGTATTATGGCTACAAACCAAATTGACTCATCATTTAAAGTGAATGGGGTTCATTTAATGCCTAATAAAATAAGTATAAATAATGAGGAATTAGCGTATAACAAGAAATGTAATAAAGGTAGAATAATTGCTTTTGATACCAAAAAAGATTTAGAATCAATATTTAGAACATTTTGACTTCTGTTGATTGGAAATACAAGAATAAAAAAATCTGTAATAGCTCCAAAAAAGAAATATGATGATACACATTTGCCATTCATCCATCCATTATCTATACCACTTATCCATCAGGGTCATGGGCAAAGCTGGAGCCAATCCCAGCTGACTTGGGGCGAGACGTGGGGTTCACCCTGAACAAGTCGCCAATCTATAGCAGGGCTAACACAGAGACGAACAACCATTCACACTCATTTTCACACATATGGGCAATTTAGAGTAGCCAGTTGACTTAATCACCCAGAGAAAATCCATGTAGGCACGGGGAGAACATGCAAACTCCACACAGAAAGGCTCCAGTCAGCCACGAGGTTTGAACCCAGGACCTTCTTGCTTCAACATTGTACAGTATATGTATATGACTACTTCCTAGCAGAGCAGAAACAAAAAAGCGCAGTCACAAAGTTGATTATTTTCTAATAACAGCATGCCCAAAAGTGTTTTATTTCTCATGTACAACACTCAATTTGTCAATACTTAATTTTTTTAAATAATCAACGAACGGTGTGTGGTGCAATATCAGTTTATGGTTACGCTTTATGTTGTAGAACATCCACAAGACAAATTTAACTCTTGTTATCACTTGTTATAGCAGCTATAAACAGTAGTTCCTGTTCCAGCCTCTTTTTTCCCCCCTCTCTCGAAGTTAATAATACAGCAAGTCATGTTTCTGAGAAACCGCATAAACAAATAAAAGGGGCCGGCTCACCCTCCCCGAAATTTAGGTTGTTGTTTTTGTTTTGAAATCACATGACCGCTACCTGTTAGCTCTCTGTGCAGCAGATTCACTGTTAGTGATCCCTTCCAAAAGCATCTCAAACGTTTCTTGGAAGCTTTGAACACAGTATAGTACCTTATCTTTTCGTTCTCAGCGAGACGGCCAAAGCCGGTTCGGGTCCATTCATTACAAAGGAATAAACCATCCGAAAAAGGAATGGATCTGTCGAAAGAATTTTAAATAAAGATACTTTGACAAAATATCTTCATGTTACAATTTAAGATCTATAGCCTAGAATGTTGTCAGATTGTTGCGGATTGTTTTAAAGAGTGAGCTGGCCCCTTTAAAAGTAAAGCTTCACCACTGACACTGGAGACTCCTTCCGAAGATGATAAATAAACATCTCCTCGCTCATAACAAACGGCTCCATATCAACAATTAGAGAACAGAAAATAGAAAATGACAGAATGACAGAACAGACCCAAATTCTGACCAATCAGAAGCATGCATTTAACATCCCTGTGGTATATTTACTGTGTAGCAACTCAATAACTAATGCAAGTATCCATGTTGAAGTTGCAACATGACAACATTTTTTTAAAGGAAAAAAACAACAACCGTGACATATTTCCGCAGCATGCTGCAATTACTCCCTGGATTTTCTTCATATACTGTATATAAGCTTCATTTACTCAGCCTGCAATGGATCACATTTCTGTTCTGTTTCTCTTATTGTGCTGTGTACTGCAATGTTCCTCTCTCTTTCTCTTTATTCAGCCTCTTTTTATTTGTCCAGTTCTCTCAGTCCTCTTTCTCGCTCTCCCTCCTTCATGGCGCAGCACAAATGTAAATAGCGCAGAGCTGAATATTCTGTCCGGACCTCCGTGTTTTATTCCTGAATGCCGTCTGAATCAACACGTTATATAATACCTTATTTGACCTTATCTAGGATCTGTGTTCACTCGGATCTCACAAACTGTCCTGAAATTTATGCTGAAAACACCACTTCTTTTCTTCTTCTTTTATTAGAAATGCGACTCCAGAACAGGGATTTGGAGACGGAGGGAATAAACATGTTTGTGCAGAATATTTCCGGACACATGTGGGCTAGTATTCGAACCACCAGGTTCTATTTGTAGGTATGACTAACTGGGGTGTAAGAATAGAAGCAAAGATTAAACTGGCTGTCCAGACCGAGTAAAGCATATACATGGCTATTTTAATAGGAACACCTGCACTCTTGCTCGTTCATGCAGTTATCCAATCAGCCAATCATTGACAGCAATGCAGAGACAATTGAAAAGTTTCAGTTTGTCAGTTCTCCAGGGGAAAAATGTCATCTCAGTGACTTAAAGTGCTGAGCTCCTGGGATTTTCCCCACACAGAATAGTCTCTAGAGTTTACACAGGATGGTAGAAAAGCCTCAATGATGAGAGAAAAATGGCTAGACTGGTTCTAGCTAAGAAACCTTAATAACCACTCTTTACAACCGTGCTGAGCAGAAAAGCATCTCCGAAATGCACAACACGTCAAACTTTCAGGCAGACGGTTTACAACAGATGAAAGCCTTCTACTACAGCTGCTTGGTTCTGGATAAAATATGAATTTTGTAAAATGGTACCTATATAAATGTATTATTGTAAATTCTTACAGTACTGTAACAGATAGTGGATGTTTGGGCTGCATTTTGAATTACTGCACACTTGTACGACAATCCTGAGCGACAAAATAAGCTCTATTTACTCTCACATTAGGGTGCCAAGAGTGCAGTGTGTCCTCCCAAAGTTCAAAGGAAAGCAGGAATATTAACAGCTGGTTAAATGATCAGTGATGGCAATGTTTTTGTTTTTCAGCCAAAAGCAACTCATAAGCTACTTGTGGGTGAAAAGTCGTTCTTGATAAACATATGTGCATTGCATGACTGGCTAGTTTTGAACCATGACTCACTCACTTCATTCACTGTTTGTTAGTAATTGGGAATTTAATATTCAGCACCTTGAACCCAGTGTTCCCGGAATAGGTTCCATATCCACCGTGACCCCGGTGAGGATAAAACTCATATGAATATGAATGAAGTCAATAAAGGATATTTCGGTAATAACATTTAACATTTGTGTAGGACAAATTTATTCCGTCTCACTATAAGCATGGTTTTATGTCAGTTTAAATTTCACTGACGTTGTTTCTCCCTTTTTGTATTCTCTAAACTCATTGTGCTTCAGCAAACAAATAAGAGAGAATAGTTGTGTTCAATGTTATGCAACGGTTGCCGAAGTACAAATGCTGCAGAATCTATGCAGTTCTTATATCAAAAGCTTATCAAGATCATAATCTTAATACTATTAACATTACTATCTTTATAAAACATTTACAAAACCCATTTCATCACCTGAACCATAATTATAACTGTGGGATATTTTCATTTCTATCTGTATGTTAGCACATGATAGCATTATTGTATTTATTTATTTAGCAGTGATCACTGTCACGTCTGTGTGCGTTCGCGCGCACCCACCAGCCGC
Source organism: Gogo arcuatus (assembly GCA_028570945.1). NCBI lineage: Eukaryota > Metazoa > Chordata > Actinopteri > Siluriformes > Anchariidae > Gogo > Gogo arcuatus. The sequence continues at coordinate 11,927,735 of JAOTRR010000032.1, forward strand.
AAACTATCACTTACGTCCACGCGCATTCGCGCTCTGAACGAGCAGCGCGCACCTCAAGGACTAATTACATGCACCTGTCCCAGATTAGAGTGCAATCAGCGCACGCTTATAAGGATGCTGAACACACAGACTTTGCGAAGTAATGTGCTCAGTACTCTTTTGTCTGACCTTACCAAGCCTTTCGTTTACATTGTTATTCTGGTTTACCAACTCGCGCTTGTATTTTGGTTTCTTCTTTTGTCTCTGCCTCATCCAGTCTGTTTGTGCCTCGCATGGCCCTTTGCCTGTCCACGGTTTTGATTCTGCCTAACATTTTGGACTTGTATGCCTGTTTATTGTTTTTATAATAAACACACTCTTCCAGCGATTACATCTGTCTACCGCTGCATACGTGACAAATTACTTCGCCTACACATGGAAGTAGTGGAAGAGAGCAGGCTTGGAGCTCAACGCCATGCCCGGGTTTCCGTTCCTCAGCCCGGATCAGTAATTTTTTTGCAGTGGCTAGAGTTGAACATACCGGCACACTATAATGGAGTAGATTACCCACCAAATGGATTTCTGATCCAATGCAGTTTATTTTACGAGACCCTGGTGGAGCCCAAGCCTGCTGAGAACTTGTGGGTGGGGTGCATGGTATACTGGCTCACTGGGCGAGCACGCCGGTGGGCTGAGTAACTACTGACGGTGGAACACCCATGCCTCCAGAACTCCAAGTCATTTGGCGCTATGCTAATACACTTGTTCCAGGCTCTAGGGAAGGAGGATCCCCCAGAAACCTTTTGGGGGGAACTGATACTCTAGAGGCCGATACAGCAGCAGATGAGGAGGCCTTTGCTCCTGAGCTCCCTCCAGAGGCCAATGCAGTGGCAGACGGGGAGGGCTTCGCTCCTGAGCTCCCTCCAGAGGCCGAGGCACCGGCAGACGGGGAGGCCTTTGCTCCTGAGCCAGCTCCAGAGGCCGACAGGGCAGCCTCCACTCTGGATTTCAGCAGGGATGAGCTCTTTGCCCCACTGCCCGGCTTCAAAGATGTCGTCGCTCCGCTGCCTGGCTTCAGCAGGGACAAGCTCTTTGCCCACCGCTGGGCTCTGAGGACGTTGTCACCCCACTGCCGGGCTTCAGCGAGGATGACACTGTCGCTCAAACAAAGCTGATGCCTGTCTCTGAGTCCACACCTATGCCAGAGCCCACGTCCACACCTATGCCTGAGCCCATGTCCGGGACTATGGCCATGTCCATGTCTGAGTCTACATCTAAACCCGTGCTTAAGCCTCCACCTGCATCCACAACCCAGTCCAAGCCTGAACCAAAGCCTCCATCTGTGTCCTTGCCCCCATTCAAAGCCCAACCAGAACCCAAACCTCCGCCCAAGCCCCGGAGGGAGCTCTTTGGGGGGGGATTTGACCCACCAGCCGCGAACTATCACTTGCGTCCATGCGCATTCGTGCTCTGAACGAGCAGAGTGCACCTCAAGGACTAATTACATGCACCTGTCCCAGATTAGAGCGCAAAACCTGTCCACAGTTTTGATTTTGCTTAACGTTTTGGACTTGTATGCCTGCTTATTGTTTTTATAATAAACACACTCTTCCGGCGATTACATCCGTCTACAGCCGCATACGTGACACTATTCATGTATCAAATATTGCAGCATGACATTGGTAAATCTGCGCTAAAGCAAACCAAATAATTACAGATATTTTTGTTTGTTTTGTTTTGTTTTTGTTTTTTTGTCACACAGCTCAGTAAACAGCTACTAGCTATTCAAACCACGCAGATATGCAAACATGTTCATGCAGCTCGGAGGCTATGCACTAATCATAACCAGCCAAGAGCAATCTGTATTACTTCAAATCACCAAATCAGACAGGAAGATAAACACGCTAACATATGTGCGCACAAATGAAAAAATAAATCACCTCATAGGAGAAGGAAAGTATGAAATTAAAACAGGAGGGAAGAAGGGTCAAAATAGCAAGGAGTGAGATAAACAAGATGCAGGAGAGATAATAAAAATGTGACGGAAGGATTAAAGAAAGAATAAAATCCCGGAGCCTCCTGGTGACTGCATAGCCTGCCAGTGAAAACTAATAAAGAGAAGACCATCTGACAGACACCAGCAATAATGTGTGTGTGTGTGTGTGTGTGTGTGTGTGTGTGCGCGCGCACGCGCGCGCCTGGGCAACAAGAGTGAATTTAGAGAGATGCTGATAAGGCTTGTACATCTCATTCTTGGAATCAGAGCAGGAGCTATGCAAGTCTCCATCATGGAATGTACAAAATTTGTAAAATATTATGCAAGGAATATAATACTAGGGCATGCTGTTATAGGAAAATAATCAACGATCAGCAATACACCAATTCACCAACACTAACACTTTTTTAAATTTATTAATGAATATCATACATTTTATCACTTTATAACTACTTTTAATGTTATGGAAACAAGTTAGTTCCTCTTATCAGTTACGTTATAGCACCTACAGCATAAACAGCAGTTCCTGTTATTTTCCCTCACGCATTAAGTTAATAAGACTAAATAAGCCCTCCATCCTGAAGACTTCTCTGTGTCGGAAACCTTACAGCCATACCTATGACTGTTACAGAGCACTGATACTGAAGACTACTTCCTAAAAATGTTCATGTCTTCTCAAAGAAAACCTCCCCATATCTACGATTACACACTTTGACCTCAAAATCAACAAAAGCATTCTTTGTCAACTGATGCATATTAGATTAAGTCCTTATAAATGTTTATATATAGTTATGTCAGTTATCCTGAAGTGTTTATGTAGGTGTAATGTAGAGCTACGAGCGTTGTCCTGAAGTTAAATGTTCCTGGACATTCTATAGCAAAGAATCATGGTGAAATGCCAGCTAAATGCAGTCACACTTTTTTTTTTAAATGCCTATCACATCTTTTTTTAATCAACTTCTCCATTTTAGCCAAGTGTAAAAAAAAAAAAAAGTTGTCATATCTCACCACTTTTTTTCTTGTGCATAAATTGTCATTCTCATTAAAATAGAATATCATAGTGGTGAAAGGCAATATCTGTGCAGATGCCAGCTTCCTGTTTGGTGTGTGGGTGGAGTGTTTATATTTCACAAACTAAGTTTGCTTGACCGCCATTCAGTCCTAAGAAAGCATGAAACACAATATAAATATCACTATCTGTCCTTCCAAGAATTTATTCCCCCCCCCCTCTGACATAGCTTTTGTGAGAACTGAACTAGTGTGTGTGTGTTGTCAAAGTGACAGTATGTGTGATAACCCTGGTGTGTATCTTGGCACTCCCAGGGCACTGTTTTTGGCCCCTGAATGGCAAGTTGGAATGTGTTTGGGCTTAAGTCATTGCTGTGAACCTCCTTCACTACATTTCAACATCTGTGCTCCTTCACATCACAAAAGCCTTATACGAATCCTGCTAAGAAGCAGTGGAAAACCAGTGGTGTTACAAAACTCTCCAATTCCCATGCACTTCACATTTTCTGCAACACACTTAACGCAACAATTAAACTTATTATAGTAAACCTTTTCCAGTGGTTCTACTACAGGTGTACCGTGCAGTAATTTCAAACTAAACTCCAGGCAAAGGTTATGTTAGGACAACTGATAGCTTCCTTCTCTTTTCTCACTTGTCTTTTTTTTCTCTCTCTCAGACAAATGTGAGATATTCTTATCACTCCCTTCATTGCAGCAAGTCTCAAAGTCTCAGAGTTGACAGCAGGACTTCTGGGTCAGGACTCAAGAGATACAGTGTACTCTCTCTCTCTCTCTCTCTCTCTCTGTGTGTGTGTGTGTGTGTGTGTGTGTGTG
>JAOTRR010000032.1:11962748-11973654 GCA_028570945.1 Gogo arcuatus
CACACACACACACACACACACACACACACACACACACACACACACACACGTGCTCGCATTTGTCTTACTATCCCTATAAGGACCTTCCGTTGACATAATTATTAATGCAGGTTATTAATGCTGTGCCTCAACCTCAAGAAGCAAAAGGGGGAAAAAAAGGTTTGAGAACAAGCCAAATGTCCCCATAAGGTCAAAACTGTCAGCTTCCTGTCCGTGTGTGTGAGGACACACACACAGTGTGTACACACACACAGTGACCGAAACAAGCCCTGTTCTCCCAGAAGATTGACTTTAAATGGTACAGCGCTTCACATAAAGACTAAAGGTCACTCTCTGATCTGGGACCGCCCTCATATCTGCTGGTTTAAGAACAGGGGGAAAAAAATTAAAAATAAATCACAGACAGAGAGCCAGAGCAGCAGCTGAGATAGATGTACTCTTCATCTTATAGGTATAAAGACGTCTCTGTAAACATTATGTCTCCTTCCTGCCCATTCGTTCCTCTGTGTTTTTCTCTGTTCACTCATTCAGTTATTTACCCACCCTTTCTTTCTCTCTCTCTCTCTCTCTCTCTCTCTCTCTCTCTCTGTATGACTAACACATGGACTTCTTCACAGCTACAACACATGTTAAAGCTGCCAAAAGCTCCATATTGCACAAATAGAGGCAAATAGAAGCTGTAATCCGAGGGATTAATATTCAATACGCAATCTTAGAGACTTTGTAAATAGGTTTCAGCAATGTATCTAACACACACACACACACACACACACACACACACACACAATTCAAACAGTACAGACTGCTAAATGTACTTGCATTCCCATGCTAGTCACACAAAAGCAACACATGTAGCGCACCAGCTACACCAGCAGCAGCTACAAGCCCTCTCGTGTATATGCTACATTTTATCTGCACGAAGTAAGCATCTATAAAAACGTATCAGTCAGTATGTTTTCATTCTCACATGAGATTCAATTATTTTCTTTGCTTTGAACCTGCATGTTAGATTCAAATTTAGCGATAGCTCATGTTATTTGTTTTGAGATGCAATAAAAAAAAACAACATGCAAAAGCAAGAAAAAGATCCGTTTCAGGGAAAGTGACTTTGGGTCACCTAATTCATTTTCTGAAACAAGATGAAAGAAAATGCAATTTTGCAGAGCAAAAAAAAAAAAACATCCTCATATGCCCATGCATGGCCTACATTCCAGGCAAGTATACTCATGCCTCCAAGATAGAAAACATCAGACAGAAAGGAAGGAATGGGGGAAAGAATGAGAAAGAAGGACAGGTAATGTGGGAGACTTGGAGATACGCTTGAACTGACAGCATTTTAAATCTCAGATATTTATCAATATACAGTATCTGCTTCTCATGTGTCTTTGTACTGTCTGATGGTCGGCTCAAAACAAGCTCACGTCGCATAATGGCATGACGATTAAAATGTTCTATAACTGGATGTTTGCCTGTATATTATGCATTAGCTAACAATTCTTGTACTACAATGTAATATTTACTAGCTAACTAGCTAGCATAACAACTAGCTGGTCAACTAGTGGATATAAAAACACAGGATTTTCACATTCAAGATAGAAATATATACTATTTACATCTAATATACACTGCCTAGTGGTTTTAATGACATAATAATTAGCCATATGTTAGTTTGCTAGTGGCTTGCTAGCAGCCTTGGCTATTTGTTTGCATAATATAATGGTTATTATACAACAGTTAGTTCTGCTCCGTTAATTTGATTGGTCGAGGGACGTTCCAAGAGTGCTTATATTTCCTATAACGACACTGGGACATTTCACTGTGTGTATCACTCCACTAGTTTGTGCTCAACGATGTAAAATTCCACTTCCTAGTTCGAAACGGTTACTACAGTAGTGTTAGCAGTATCATCAGTGGGCATGGCAAATAATACTTTTCAGGAATATAACTTTTGACTTAAAATATGAAAGCTCGTCAGATGAAGATGAAAAGGAAGAACGTTTAACGGGAATGTACAAATCAATGCGAGCTAGCTAGCCAGCTAGCCGATGTGCTATAAAGTGAGTGCGGGTTCTTCGGGATCTATTTTCACTAGCGGAGCAGAAATAAACAAAACATTTGGCCAAACTGTGTCTGAAATGTCACTTGCTTGATATTCATTTCTTGTTTACAGAGCTGTTGTATAAAAGAAATATCGCACTTACAATCATGTGGTTATACTGAATATCAGCACGGCTATGATAAACTACAGCCAAATCACAGTTTTTCACAGATATTCAGTATAATTGCACAATTATGAGTGTGATATTGCTTAAGTGTAACGTTCGCAAGCTCTGTGATTCCACGAACGGAGTACCTTTTGTGTCCCATGTATATTACATTTATAAATATGGACAGTATTTACAATATAAGACATAAAAAAATAAGTTCATAAAACATCTACAGCACTTAGAAAACAGCTTTTTTTTGCCTAGCCCAGTGTAGCTACACTTCTTATCATTAAAACCTTATTATTTTTGCATTAATGTGTGAATCCAGTTAACATCTCATGCTCAAAACATCCTTTTCCATAAGTTGTCTATTATTGGTTAAGAAAAAATGTTCATTTTTACTTCCACAACATTCAGCTGCCACTGAAACATTCACCGCTATGAAACATTTGGACTATTCCATAAGTCGTTGAATTTCCTGAAGATCATGAGAAGAAGAAAAGTAAATAGTCTCATTGTTTTTCTTTTTTTTCAGTGATATTGGGGGCCAATTTGAATGTACAAATTTTGTTCCCAGAATTATAGATCAAAAATAAATTCTTAATTAAAAGAAAATCATTGGAATGTCCTATTGCCATTTGCGTGGATGCTAATTAACCACGTTTTGCGTATTTGCTCATTCAATGTTTTTAAAAAAAGTCACTCGTGTTACTTCATTTAAGAGCAAAATGCAGCCGTTGTCAGCTAAGAAACTTTAAAGATTAGGTGTTTGCTAACTTCTTAGCGAAGTTGACCACTGGTTAATGGTATTGTTTCTAATCAGTGAGCTATAACTTCTGTTTGTGATGTTTAAGGGTGCAGATGAGCTGTCACATGTACATGAAGTAGTTGTCTATATAACATTTAAGCTAATTTAAGTAATTACTTGCCTCTGCTGTTAAAACTTAACAAATATTACTGTACACCAGTATATTATTATTTGTTTTTAAAAGAACATTTTTTAAGATTGTCATGTTAACTCAATCCCTCAGGCCTGCACTTGAGCTTTACTTCACTTAAGCTAATAGGGAACAGCCTTTACAATAGAGATACAGATTCCCCAAGAAAGGACAAGTCGATAAGGGTGTATAAAAACAGCTCTGGAATGTACGCACACTCTACAAAGCTGCACTGGTAATGGAAGTTAGAATAAGATGACAGGGTTGTTGGCTTTTTTTTCAATCCATCATCTGGTTTTGGTAGTATGGAACCGCTCATAACTGTCCACTCCATACATCTATTCATTCCTCATCTTCCCCCCTCATCCATCCCTTAATCCGCCCACCCGGAAATACAGCTTACCCCCAGAGCTGTCCAGAGATGATAAAGTACATAAGGGTGCTCGCATGTGTGTCCACACACACACACACACACACACACACACACACACACCATGCTGTGTGTGATTGGATTATTGATGAAAACCGAGGGAATTTTCCACCAAGAGCTTTTCACCACTAACAAAAGTCAAAGCCTGAGGGCACCTCAGCCGTGTATGATTTATTCATGTTAGCACTCGGCACTAGGTGAGGAGAGTGACACACACACAGCTCCGAAAAATGCAAAGGAAATGTGCTTGTACTCAAAATTGGCCTTTTAAATAAAAGTGCCCCCTTTTGGAGCACTGATCATAATAATTGAGATTGGCAAAATGTGTTAGCACAGTGCTTAAGGCTTTTTTATTTTAAAAACACAGACATTTTTAGTATATTTGTGTCTGTCTGAGCTGTATGTGAGAAGTTTGTGGTGTAAACTTTTATCAAGAAAACCTGCACGCTAGGCTACCTAGATAGCGTGCTAGCTAGCTAACAGAGCTAAGGTTAGTGAACACATTTGTTTCTTTTTAAAAGTGTATTTGGATAACTTTCTCTGCTGTTAAATAAAGCACTGAGAATTTAACAAGTCAAAATGAGACTTTGCTAGCAAGATAGCTAGTTAGATAGCTACTGCAGCTAATGTTACTGAATACATTCGTGGTGTATTTTGCCAGGTTTTTTTTTTTTGCTATTAAGTAAACCACTGAGAATTTAACAACTCAAAAGCAGACTCTGATTTGAAATTGTGCCTGTGTACATCTCTGACACATATGAGCTAGTTTATTAGCAGTTACCTACAACTAGCTAGCTAGTTATTTGGGATGGCAGGAGGACATGGAATAGAGGTGTAGAGAAGTTATTAGGTCATTTATAGTTGTTTCTCTTAAACAATTAAGCAATTTATTCTACAGTACATTACAAAAGTAGTAGTATTTTCGAATAGCATTGCATAGATGACGACATGGTAAAACTGTTAGCAACAGAAACTCCATGTTAAGCTGGCTAAAAAGCTAGCTAACTAATACAGCTAACGTTAATGAATAAATTTGTGGTGTATTTTGACACATTTGGCTGCTATTAAGTAAACTACTGAGAATTTAACAACTCAAAAGCTGTTAAAGTTTAGACTCTGATACTAAACTTGTGCCTGTGTGCATCTCTGACACATATGAGGTAGTTTATTAGCAGTTAACTAGCTAGATATTTGCTATTGCTAGCTATTAGCTACTAGCAGATAACTAGCTTGCTATTTGCTATTGCTAGCTATTATAATACAATACACATTTAGCAGTAATTTCACATAGCATAGCATAGATGATGCCATGGTAAAACTGTTAGCGACAGCACTTCCATGCTAAGATAGCTAAAAGCTCACTACCCAACACAGCTAACATTAATGAATAAATTGGTGGTGTACTTTGACAAGTTTGGCTGCTTTTAAATACATTGCTAAGGATTTAACCCATAGACAGCGTATTGTCTCTAAAAAGTGAAGCCACCACAGGTGTAGTGCCCCTGCTGGCTGGCTGCAGTACAATTTTTAGCACCGTCCATTCCCATGTGTTTCAGTGACAAAATAGCCTTTTTTTCCATGTAACTTTCCTCGTCTAAACTGTCTTTCGATCTACCGTGTCTAATTCGAACAGTTGGTTTTCCCTATGCTGATGTCTGCACATTATTTATTTTCCACCAGAAATTAGTTTTTAAAGACATATTGTTAAAGCTAGCAAGCTAGTCAACAGCTGTGATTACTAATAATAGCAGTGTTTGTTGTTTACGTTTGTTGTGATAACGTTAGGTTGTTGTCTTACATTTGAATTAGACATGAGATAGTTGAATATGACAACAACACGCTATGCTCCTCCCCCAACGCTCTCTCTCGTGGACTTGTAGTCCAGCAGTAGTCAGGCAGTGCGCGTTCATCTGCTTTGTAGGAGTAGCTTTGGAGGGAGGGCTGAAGGGAGGGGGTGGGATTTTTCAGTTGGATTCTTTCAAAAATATAGCTTACTCTTGCTGGTTTCTCCTAAATTAAAACAAACAAAAAAACCCTAGCTTTTACTAGCTGGCTACCTATTTGGGATCACACGCGGGAGGTGTAGACATGTTCCTAAGTCATTTCCAGTTTTTTCTTTTAAACAGTTAAACCATTTCTTCTACACTAAATACAAAAATACACCTTTTTCTTTTAACCTTTAACTTAACAGTGTGTGATGTGGGCTTCTGAGCTTCGTTTGCAGCTTTCTATAGACAGGTAAGTGTCTGACTGCAATATGAGTGAGTTGTAATTATTTTATCTGGGCTGCATGTTTTGTCTGTTGCTGACCAGCTGAAAGCTGAGTCCAGCTTGGCTCCAGTTTCAGCTGACTAATGCATTAGCTACAAAATATGAACTAACAAGACATTTTTGCGGGAAAAAAAGACATACAGCTGATCATATTTGCATCGTTTATCTCGCCTGTTCTGTATTTATCCTCACGCCTGGTTTATCTGCATTGACTTGCAGGCTCTCAAGACCAGAATAACTGCTCCCAAATAATTTGATAAGCACCTACCAAATTTATCTTGATACAGAACTGTAACATACATGGTCATGTTCCATTTCTAAATTGGGAGCCTGAAAAAAAAAAAAAAGGCGAGCCAAATAAGAGTTGTCGGTCTGTCTTTATGTGTGTCTGTCTGTCTTTCAGTCTGATTTTTTGTCTTTTATCTGTCTGTCTGTTTATGTTTCTGTCTTGAAGTTTGCGCCATCAATCAGGTTGCATGCTTGACATATGACAGGAAGGCCGAGGTTACTAAACAAGTTCCTCATTAACAAGACCGCTGTGTTTCAGGGACAAGATGATCAACGACCACACACACACACGCAGCCACACACAAACATATACTCCTAGCATTTCCATAGAACCAGAGAGATTCTCGCCTCAGTAGTTCTCTGCAAATCGATAGACGGGAGAGATTGGCCATGGCAGCGTAATTATAAAGAGTGAGAGAGAGAGAGGGAAAGAGGTGAGCAGTCCATAGATGAGACGTCCATTTCAAAAAACATTCGCACTCACACACATGCAACACCAATATTTTCTCCATCCTCTCAATTTCCTCCTACCAGTTGAACATGCAAGATAACAAAATAGTTTATACAAGATACACTTGCCTCATCACTCTACTTCTAACTTCCCATCTCTAACTCTATCTGTATCTCTTTTTCTTTTGCAATGTCTATCACTTTATTTCCCAATCCCAGGTGTAAGCCACTGACTGTCAAATGTTTTTTCTCCCACACACATAGTGATCCCCTTGTGCAGTAATGTGACATGTGCACGCATAAAGTGGGATGTGCAACTTCTTACAAGTGTCTGTTAGAAAGTACCACATGCTACACTATGCCAGCTTGCGTCATGCTAAAAGCTGAGATCTACTGTTTCTTTCTTTCTTTTTCTTCTATTCTCTTAGGATACGTTTGCACCCTTTTTGGTTATAAAGCATTCGCTGATGTCATTTGCTTTGTCCTGAAATTTGTTTGCGTCACACTTTCTTGTCATATGTACTATAGTTACCGTTGTCATTTAGATATGCTGTTACACCTGATGGCTGCTTTGCTGACTAAATAAGATAAGCCTCTGTAAATCTCCTGTTGACTTGAGTGGTAAAAAGAGTGCTCCGGATAAAATAAGAGCTGCGCATTGATTTCACTGGTGACCCGCATGCAGCATACTGTATTTTCCAAAGTGAAATGACATGATGTAGGGGAAGGATGCATTTTTTTAAATTATTATTGTTATTTTACATAACAGACCCTCGTTTTTTTTGTATGCTAAATATTTAGAGTCAAACTACATAATTGCCTGGTTATAGCATCACTAACATAAGGGAATGATAATATTATAATTTATGTATTTATTTAAACATTCATGATACAAATAGTGTTACTTATTATTTTTATTAATAATTTAATAGTTAAATAGTTATTTTTTTAATATAAGTAAATGTTATAATAAGACTTTAAGCTCACAAATCCTAGAACGATACAAAATCGACAAGGAAGAATAACCTCAGAAATAGACAGTTAATATTATTGTCTCGTATTGCACAAAGCAGTCAACATTATTCCACATTTTCTAGCTTTATATTTGTTGAATTTATAATTCACCAGAAAAGTAGCAAGTCAGAGAGCTTGGAAATGACTGAAAAGGTCGAGTGTTTGATTTACCCACATCTTAAAAGTCCTTTAAGAAATCCCACTTTCTGGTGAAGCCAGGTTTCTGTCTAAATCCTTCATAAACTGGCATGCTTTCATATACGTATACGTGCAATCAGGTAGTAGACGTACACCAGTCTAAAGTTCATCCTGGAAATAAACTTCAACCAAAGACAATCCCATGTATCAGAATCAAAATCTCATCAAAATATCAGCTTCATAAGACAGTGATTAACCCTTTAAACTCTCAGAACCCATTCAGATTTTGATTCCTCACTCCAACAACTGTATACCTTTCCTATTAGTTTGTCCGCTGTTACTGGATAATATGCTTTAAAATAAATAACTGAATTATAAATTGATGCTCTAAAAAACCCCAAAGGAAATGTGATTCAGTTCAAGTCATGTGTATATTCATGCATATGTACCAGCGGCTGCAGTTAGCCAAATGAGTCAAATGACCCGGGCTGTGGTGTGACTGAAAGCCAACAGCCTCCTAGAGTGAGGACACACACACACACACACACACACACACACACACACATGGACCCAAACATACACATGATTCATGCAATATCCCTGAGAATTTTCCTTGTCAGATGATCTGAGACTTGTCGATGGTCAGATGTCCTTGCTCAACACACACACACACACACACACACACACACACACACACACACACACACACACTGATTGGAAATGACTATACAGATCAAAGCATTTATGTCTGTGTGTTGTAGCTATTTGTGTGAAGCCTATTACATCAGTGCTCAATACTATAATGCTATTGACCAAAGCACTCACCAGGCATCCTGTGAATCCTGCCAAGCTTTCAAAGACTGGAGAGCAATGACAGGAAGGAAGGAAAGAATAAGTCTAGAAATGGATGAATAGAGAGAGGTCAGTGGAGGAGTGCAGGGCTGTTCTCATAGCCTCATTCTTCCCTCTCGTGCTGCCGCGTGCTTGCTCTCTCTCTCTCTCTCTCTCTCTCTCTTACACACACACCTTCTCTCTCTTTCGGTCTTTCTGTCCCTTGCTTGGAGTGTTCCTGCCTTTTAGAGGAAGGCGGGGCAGAAACTGAGCAACCTCTCTCTTTCTCTCAATCTCCCTCTCTACTGCCATCTCCTGGGCTGTATGGACCTGTCTCTTGCTCCTTCCCTCTATCCTTCTTAACTGTTTTTCCTTTTTAACCTCTCTCTCTCTCTCTCTCTCTCTCTCTCTCTCTCTCCACACCCACACACAATCCCTCTCCCTTCTCTTTCTCTTCCTGTTCTGGGTTTTCTGTCTCCATGTTTGGTTGTGCGTCGCTTTCTTAGCCACATCAGTGCATTCGTTGTTGGTGTTTCCAAGGTTTCAGAACAAATCAGCTGCCAACGGGGAGACTTTCGCTTACTGCTGCTTGATTTCCGGCGTGTTAGTTTAAGGAGGCTTTGATCAGATGTTGAGATGATTCTACAGATATATGATGTTCCTGGGTGGGTGCAGACTTCACTGAGTTGGTTTTGGCATCTGGATTACATCATCAGCATCAGCATCGTCGTCATCATCATCATCATCATCATCATCATTGCTATGATTTAAATTTCTTCTCAGAGTATATTACCAGCATACCAGATAAATAAAGCGTGGGAAGTCAGCTCTGTTGATTCCTCCTGTAACCTCACTCCTGTGTCTAGCTGAACTTCAGACTGATAACTCTGGTGTGCTGGAGAGGAAAGCCCAGATCAGGTTCTTCTTTCTGGCTCAGGTTGCCAGGCAGCCCATTGGCAACTCAAACCCCAAACCACGGACCACAAACCAAAAAACTTTGGCAGCATTTCAAATGTAGCTCATTTCTATAGGACAAAAAGTGTGCTACATAGGTTATTCTATCAATCTATTGTCTACCAGAATACACACAGCGTACTCCATACATCGCTGTTCACTGATCACTCAATCACTTTGGGATGCTTGTGGCCCAAATCCCAGGTACATACCTCAATACACGCTGCAAATTCGGATTAATATTCGGACGTAAAACAATATTGGGGCAAAATCGGAGAACATATCGAAATATTCTGCCCTCCATAATGTAATATCCAGCTCCAGCTCATTCTACCAAGATAGAGACAGTATTGGAGGTGCTTTCAGCTGCTATCAGGTTTTGTGATGACTGCCCTGTCCCCAGTATCTTGGTCTGCACAATAATCCATATTCCACGTATGACTGAAAGGTTTCACAGTGAACCACAATGAACCACAGCACAAAGAATTGAAAGAAAGTGATGTTGATTTTTTTTAAATGCTTTTTCTTGTCTTTGTATTGTGTTGTGTGTATATGTGTAGATAGTGTGAACGTATGTAATGTCAGTGGTTTTTGCTGGTATAGACCCCAAATTTCCCCTGGAGAATCAATAAAAAAGTCCATCCATTCATCCATCCATCCACTAATAAAAGTTCCAGACTAACAACAGTACCAATAATAATAATAATAATAATAATAATAATAATAATAGCAGTCTAGTCTTAAGACATGACTATTTGTAAGGAGCTACTTTATATAGGCTTGGCATAATTTCTGGATGTTTTTTGGAAGGAAGAAAAATCTTTTACACACGTACACACCCACAACTTTACTTTCTTATTTACTTTCTTGCCTTGTTATTGAGTGTGTGTTCTTCTTACTTCCAGTATGTAAATGCATTGCTGCCTCCAGGGCTTTAGCAAAACCCAGTTGCTCCAGGGAAACTATAAGTAAGGCTTAAAACACCACTTGGGGTTGTGATTTTATAGGAAAATAATCCATGAGTCTAGAGTTACTGTTATAACCACAGAGTTGATTATTTTCCTATAATAGCACGTTCTGAAGTGTTATATTCCTCTTATACTACAGCAATATGCTAGCCATTATCTTTACCACTTCATAAACAGCCATTTCCCAAACCAGCCTTTTTTCTTTATATGTTGAAGTTAATAAGACAAAAAAACACATACGAACTATGAGTTAATAAATAAAAACACATAGGGGGGCAGCCATGGCCTGAAGGCTAGCGAAGCAGCCTTGGGCCTGAAGGGTCACTGGTTCAATTCCTGGGACCGGCAGGAAAAATGTGAGGGGAGTTGAGTGAATGACCAGCACTTTCCCCTCCCTCTGTATGATGGCTGAAGTGC
>JAOTRR010000032.1:12086294-12099486 GCA_028570945.1 Gogo arcuatus
GAAACAGGTGTAAGTGATGATTAGGAGCTCCACTGCTTCTGCGCGTCGGACAGCGACCATATTGGAAGGTCGCCGTGCATTCTGGGATTCGGAATTCCAAGCCTTCGCGGACGTGACATAAACAGTGACATGACACCACTCAGTATACACACTCCTGCGTCATTACTATAACAACTAACATGCACATGTGAATGCAATCTAAAATAATAAATATAAATATTTTAGTGGTTTAAAAACTGAAGATTCATAGTAGTGTTGCAACATCTGTTCATTTCACTAGGCTACTAAGTTTGGATTCTGGATGCGAGATGGGCTATAGTTTTGCTCTTATGAATGTTGACTTAAGATTTAATTTGTTTACATATCACTATCCGTGTCGGTTTTATGACAGCGCTAAAGACAGCTTTCTCTTTTCATCGTGTATGCTGCAGTGTTCCTGTTGCCCCACATGATATTCTTCCTCCTGCAACGCAACACTGCAGCTGGATCAAATATAGCCTACAGACACACACTCACCACATGCAAGTCATGTGTCGTACCACTACTAACTACTGCACTGCACTTTACTTAGTACATTACACGTGATCTTTAAGGCTGGACACTTACGTGAGCATGTGGTCAAAGATGCTTTAAGCAAAACAAAATTGGTTTCACATTTCTACAGCGATTTCTACATATATTTGCAAGAGATCATAGAGCTGGATAAAACAACAGGATGAACTGCATATCACAGAGCCAGACTAGTTTAATACGCGTCTTGCTGAGTGTGTACACTCACAGAAACATAGCAGCACTGCTCATCATCTCTTAGTTCTCCTCATCTATTCCAAATAAAGATTGGACAAGAGACAAATACACAGTGTTTCACAATACAAATTTGGGACAATGGCCCTCATGTATCAATCTTTTAGCAAAGTTTTTGTAGGCCAAACTGAACTAAAAATGTTGGTATCACTGATTATGTTCATACTTATGTGTGTATGCTGGTAAATGCCAATCACCAGTTAATTACCAAGCATGTTCACAGCACAGCTGATTTGCATTTAGTGACTCCCACAAAACTCCATAAAAGACAAAGCTCACAGAGAGCTGAAAATGTCAAAAATGACAACAAAGCGATGAAAGAGCGCCTCCTAAAGACACGCGCAAAATCTTCCAGTAATGCAGCTAAGCCACTGCAGTGCGTCGTCTACCACAGACCCCAACTAACTCTTCCTCCTTTTAGAGGGTGCCATTTCTTTTGTCTTAATTGAATGGCTAGTCTTATTTGAATTTCTTCTGGATTGCTTTCTTTCAGTCATTAATAGTAGGTTACGACGTTAGACTTGACAGAGTATTCTGTGTATAATATTGCGGTAACTCATGCTAATTAAATACGATTTGCAGCCTGTTGATTGTGGTTCATATTAGTGAGTCTCTTTATATGTTAATTTACACAAAATCAAGAGCTCTTGTAAGATTTGTAAGTTTTCCGATTCATGAATACCATATTTCTTGTGTAAATGCTCCTGCGGACGATTTACAAATAAATTAGTTCATATCCAGTTGGATAAA
Organism: Gogo arcuatus; assembly: GCA_028570945.1. NCBI lineage: Eukaryota > Metazoa > Chordata > Actinopteri > Siluriformes > Anchariidae > Gogo > Gogo arcuatus. The sequence continues at coordinate 12,087,849 of JAOTRR010000032.1, forward strand.
AGAGGTCTTTTATCAACATACCTTTAATGGTACTGTTACATCATTCAGACTAGTGTTTAAGTTGCATTTTACTGGGATGTCTCATGACACAGGAAGTGATGTATAATGAATCAGTAGATTTAATGGAATGCTACATTTCAACCACTTGAATGTGTTTCCTGCATCTTTCACACTGCTTCCATGTAGTCTGTTGGTGATTTGCTGTCATAAATTCTTCTTAAACTCCTTTATTTTGACTCTTAGACTCCTTTATTTCATTTTCCCCTCCTTTGTTGGCTTTATGTTTGTCTTCCTGTTTTAATCCATGTTTTATATCAACAGCATGTTTTTTGTAGTAATCTAATGTAAATCTAATGTAACAATTTCTCAGGAGTTGAAATGGTAGATTGCCGCACCAATCTTTAGAAGATTTTACCCTGGCTTCCGTTCACAGATACACTGTTTAGTAAGTATATTGGTCACACACCCCACCTTCTATTAATTCTTTGTTTTTTCTTGTTCGATAAATAATTCACTTTTAATTAGACGACATGTTTATGATTATTGTGGTTGCAAATAGCAGCAGTTGTTTTAGAGACACTCATTTACCCTGTATTAACCTCTTGAGGACCTGGGTTTATTACCTCCAAAGGGACAGAGTAGCACATGTGGAGAATGTACAATGAGGCACTTGTAGTGTATAGGTCAGGCACTGGTATTTTAATTTTCACACTAATGGAGAGTATGTTATAAGCCTTATAAGTTCCTTGCAGCCAGAGCTGATCAGTGAGACTGAGATACATTGAGGATTTATGCTGCTTACATTAAAAATGTAAGAATGGCATTTTTATAAATGCAAAATTTACGCATTCACACATTTAAATATAGCATTTCTGCCTCTCCACCTGCTGTATAGATTGGAAAGATGTTACAAACGAAACACTTTTTGGATGAATAATGATTCATACTTACCTGACTGTGTGTAATAACAATGCGTAATAGAGAATTTAAAGTTTGTTTTCTGAAGGCTTCTTTCTTTCATCTATCCTGATGTTCAGTAATAGTCAGGAGTGTGCTATATGGAGGTAATTTGTAAGTGCAGTTATAGAGTCATCCACATGTCTTTTTGTACTGTGTGGCAAATATGTGAATAAGTAATATGTGGTGCTGATTGATGGAAATATAAATTGAACAAGGATCAATATTATAATTGATGTGAAGCACTTTATTCGACCTGGCTGGAGTCTGGTCTGAATGGTGGGCTGACTGACCTGAATATTTCTAGATGAGATGTCCTTGTTCAAATATGGAAGTTGTTTTGCTTTTAAGCAATATTTTGTAGTCAAAGTGAAACAGTAAGAATAGATGAAGTTGAATAAGTCTGTCCAGTAACTGTATCGTGCACAGCCTGTCGGCCAGTTGGCTCTTACTGTGACTGCCCGATCAAGCAGCAGTGCCCGTACATCACCAGCCTGCCACATTCATTCTGCACGTGTCCTATAGAATGACCTGGTCACCTCTGGTTGAAGGGGAAGGTGTTGCTCGGCTGTAATCTCACAGGGCTCTGCATGCAGCAGACTGCAGGCTGAGTGCAGGGACTTTCCCTGAGGCTCTGCATATATGAGTCAGTGAATTAGTGAGTCAGTTAGTTAGTTACAAGCCAGCTCCATGAGGTACTTGCTATTTTGAAACATAATATGACGTTATGTCCATTCACACTACACTTGCACCTTTTCCATGACTCGTTCTGTAGACAGCATCAGGGATATTGTAGCTATAACAATGTGTACTAAACTACACTCCCGACTCATAAATCGTGATGTTTAGTATTAAGCTCATGCTCATGGTTTTGCTGATCAGCAGGTCCTCTGCAATCTGATCTGCTGTTGGCTGTGTAGAGTAACAAATTAGACTAAAACAGACTCAGGTACAGAGTTTGGTGTTTTGATTTTTTTGGTGTGGAATTTACTGTTATTTTTAAGTTTTCAATCTTAATCCAATGTTGAGTTTGATTGAGTATAAGATAGGTGTAATCATTCTAAGCAAAAATGACGACCTATTTTCTTTTGGAGTGCTGTTTTCTCTCTCTCTCTCTTTCTCTCTCTCTCTCTCTCTCTCTCTCTCTCTCTAAGTTTGAGAGTAACAGGGCAGATCAGTACCCCAGTGCCCAGGAGAACTCAGCATGTCCTTCCCTTGAATGCTGTTTCTAATTGCAGAGATAAGGACTGCAGAGAGAGGATGTGTTGCGATTTGAACATTCTTCTTTCGTGCAGAGAGAGATAGAGACCACACGTCTGCTTCACACTTTTTGCTGATCGTGGATCAGAGAGAATTAGCACATTTAGGATAATTTGTTGTGGAGCTTCACAGAAGTTCAGCCAGAGGTATATGATTTTTTTCTACTTACTTCTTTAGGATCTTTAAAGGCGCAAAACCATTGCATTCTGTGCTGTTGAGTGTCGTGTTAAAGTTTAGCTGTCCTATTATAGGCATAATGTGAGGATGTCATATCCCTTGTTTTTTTTCTATGTATATAAAAGTGAATACATTATATATATGATTGTAATGATCTACGTTTAATCAGGCAAGTATGCAGGGTCATTTCTCTCACCTTTATTAGTAACTTACATGGACGTAACATGTAAGGTATAAATGTGCTAGGATAGCAATATCTTATCTAAAGCCATCAGGAGTGACGCTCTTATGACCAAATCATTTTGAACATTGTCTATATTTTGTTGAAACTCAGCTTCCTAGAGTGTCTCCAGACTCTTTTCCGAGGGCAAGTAATGAAATCTTTACCAACATGTCAGCTTGGACAGGATATTTACTAGCTGGGGTTATTTCTACTCGTAATTATATAGAAGGTAATATATGGTGTAATGTTTCCAGATGTGTGCATCAAAAGAATTGCTAGCGTTATGGATTTGGACAGGACTAAAATTCCAGAGATACTCCAGTAATAATTACATTACTTAATCAGCACCCTTCTTTTTAAAATAATGCAATCCCATGATGCTCATCTATTATTCTTTATCAATTTAAGTTTCAGTCCTATATATTAAATTGGTAAACTTTTGCTAGTGACTGCAGATGCATTGTGTTTTCATTGTCTCTAACATCCTGTGAGTTTGTACTTGGGTTTCTGGGTCATTTTCTAGCATTGAATTCTAATCTGTGATGGATGATGCTAAGAGGTCTCTTGTCACTAGACACAGAAGCTGTCACTGGTGCAGACGCTGCATCGGGTTGCATGCAGCTCACAGTATTTCTCATGCTTGTTTACTGTATGTCCAGGACTCAGGAAAAGGTTCTGGCCAATGAAGCTGTTCAGTTGATTAAAGCTCAATCATTAGTCCTGTGGTAGTGGCCTGTGGTGGCAGTATTTTGGTTGGAGTAGACTTAGGACACAGGAATGTGCGCAGGAAATGGAATGCATACTTGGTGTGCAAATCACAGTCAGCCTGGATGACTCTCTGGAACAATGTGTGTATTAACACCTAGCACCCAGAGCAAACATTAGGCTACTGGTTTTAAATATTTTAATGCAAAAAAACCCTATGCTTGGAATTGCAAAAATTTCTCTCAATAGTGTGACACTGAAGAAGTCGAATACAATCCTAGTGTAATTTTGCTGCAGTGTCTTTTGCTCGACCTTGCTTATTGGTGTAAACAAAAATGTCGGCATGTAGAAAGTGGTAGAATAACATGCAATCGCAGTGACTAACTATTTTAACTAGTCCTCTTTGAAGCTGCAGAGGAGTGCTGTGTTTCCCATTTGAGAGGAAGCTGCTTAGGTAGGCTGGCATTCTGGGCAGCGCTTGTGCTCCCGAGATAACCCATTTGGCATACGCTTCTTGGGTGTGTCCTTCTGTGGTGCTTCTGGTAGCTTTGCATTTTATAAAACTGTGATTATAGTTACAGTCATGATAATATCATAGAGGAAAAAAATACATTCATTATGTAGGTAACCCACTTGTGCTACTGTTTTCACACATTCCACTTGCTGATTGCTGTGAAATGCCATGAAAACTCCAAGAAAGTCCACATTTATCATTTGACCCTTGAAACATTGCCTGCCTCAAGATTTCCTATTCGTCGTCATATGCTAGTGGTTTGTCCATGTGCAAATATATTACTGACATTTAGTACTGAAGATATCATCAAGATTGTGATTTTATTGGTTAAAGTATGGGTTAAAAATGCCAACTCAGGATCAAATATTATATTTATACATTTAAATATCATCTTAAAGAAGTTAACGTTTGTACTGCAAGATGATTCATGTTAAGATTTTAACTGTGTGCTATGCAGTGATAAGCTTCCTCATAGTGTACTTGCTGTGTGTCCTTGGTGCTTAGTGTGAGCCCACGCTAGCTTCCGTTACTTTACTTTCACATTTTGCAGGAGATCAGAGGAGATGCTGGAAAAGTTGTAACCACAGGGGAGAAAGGGGTGGGAGCTCAAGACATCCTGTTTCAGCTTTATGACTCCAGCCTTCATGACTTGGCACTTTACCCACCAGAAAATTGACATGCACACACACATGCACACTGAGCAAGCCCAGGTGGAATACAGATGCTGAAGCCTTGCTGACGTGGTGTAACGTTTACTTAGTCGCAGACGCAGAGTTTGTGCTCTCTCATGGTTAATTCTCGTCATTGTCCAATGCAAATAAATCTGTCCAGGATTCTCACTGATTTTATTACTTTTGGAGAGGTGCTGTCACTTCCAGTTGCTACTCACATCAGTTTTGTCAGTGTTTAATTAGTTTTGAGAATAAATTCAGATATATATAGCTCTATATCTGTTGCATTCATGCTAAAAAGTATTGTTTTTGACACAAAGCCTCATGGTTTTGTGGTAATGGTAGCTAAACCTTGCACCATAAAATGTCCTCTGTGGAATGTTGGTTAGAGAAAGATTACAGCAGAACACTACTCTTATTCAAGTTTGAAATATAATATGATCTGATGACAAACTCGTGTGCTTCAGTAACAGGACCTTGCCCCACCGTTCTGATGGCTTTTTTCCTGGGTAGGAGCCATCGTCCCCCTCTCAGCTTAGAGCCACAGCTGTTAGTGGAAAAGAGTGACAGATGCAAACTCAAACAGTGAGGTCCTAAAAAGTCTTTCAACGATGTGTTGGCTGTGCAAGACTGCAGAAAAATATTCGATTCTTCATTTGTCATGTGGGAGGTAGCTATTTTTGAGCCAATACACATGGCTGGAAAATAGATAAAGAATCTGAATAGATTTGCAGAGGACTAATCTGGTTTATTCAGTTTTATTTATATAGAGAATATCCACTCTATGGACCAAAATAACATAACACTGTGGCTTAAGACCACTGTGTGAAATCAGTCACTGGTCTTGTTGTATTTGCTTTTGTGTGTTTTCTTTTATGGAATAAATCGCAGTAGGATTCCATTGTCCGTAGGCTGCCAGGATTCAAACAGCTCTTTCAGAAATAATGTGGCATACATCATAGAGAATAGAGAGTCATTCTTCCACTCTGGAATTGTAGTGCTGAATAGTAGTGCTGAATAGTAGTCATTTACGCCTCAGCTTTGATGTCTGACTCAAGTTAAAGATAGTAGTGGTGCACTTTAAAGAACAAATGATATTCTCTCAGTGGGTAATCATTGTTGATGGTGCTCTCTGAATAGTATGTTTATGAAAAATAAGACCACAAACCACCCAGCCTTCTAGTCATTTTATACAATCCAGTCAAGGCAAGACATAACCACCCACCTGAAAATGTCTACCAATTTATTTCATACTATATGTACTTGTATATTTGTAACAGGAAAGTAAAAACAAGAAACTACACAACAAGAAACGGTCAACTTTGTTAGCATACTGAGCCACCAGCCCACAGTCCTCAACCTACTTGTGTTATGTGGTGTTTCCATCACACAACAGGTGGCTGTGTCAGAGCGACTGCATTGGACTGGCCTCGTGCCTGCTACACAGCTCTGCATTATCTAAGCTCTTTCACTCTCTTCTGTTCCTTCAGACTGTGAGATTCAGAGCTGCGTACTCAGTGCTGTCACAGCAGAGAGCTGACATTTCAAATGAACTACATAGATCTGCATAGAGTGCAGGAGCACAGCTGTTCTCATCCATCTGTGGATGCACATGTGGCAGAGCTAAATAAAAACCTAATTAAAGATGTCATTGCAGTCTGTAGACAGTAACTCATTTAAACCCCATCTTGCAATTAAAGGCTGGTGTCATTCTTCTAATGAGTGATGGTGTAATTAGTTTAATGTGCTTTCCATTTTATTATACTCCTTATTAGAAAGTCAGAGTGCCATGAGAGGTTGCAGTTAGCAATCTGTCCCCGTTTTCACTCTGAGTATTCAGACATGCGCAGAAAGCACAATGTGTATCATGTTTGAAAGTGTGTGAGGCATTAAACAGGATGTGGTTCATAAAGCTTTCTTCAGATTTCTCACTCATTAACCAGGGCAGGAGAAACAGGCGGAGGGGTGTGGTGAGTCCAAGTTCCCTGTTTGCTTTTAGCCACAAACTGCTTTCCGCTCTGAATTCAAAAACTGGGCTACTTCTTTTTGTGCCCATCCCCTCTCTTCCTCCTATCCTTTTATATACTATTGGCATTGACTAAGATGTTGCATTGAATACAAGACCTGGAAAATTTGTTCCACTATCATTTGTGCCATATACGGGTTTTTTTAAGTACACACCCCCAAGCTCTGTCAGGTGGGATGAAGTAAGAGCAATCCTCTTATTTGGTTTTTCCAAAACATCATCTGGCTTCTCACAGATCTCAAATTTATAGTAGTTAAACAGTGTTAAACAAGTTTTCTGTGTAGACATTTGGAGTTGGGATGCCGTGATCAATCTTTGGAATGATGATATGATATCAGAGCTCTAGCAGATGATACCTGATTCTGATCTGATAGGCGCTGTTCAGATTTAGTATTAACATCTGTCTCAGATGAGAAGTGGACAGCTATGGTGTATTTCCTAACCACTCACACCTGATATTTCATTATCATTTTGTCAGTAGAAGGGCTGCTTGATCTGCCAATAACACCCTGATGTCACCATCAACAGAAATCTGGACAATACAAACATTTGATCAAAGTGTATATTTAACTGTTAGACGGTATTTCCTACTTAAACTGGCTCTCAAATTGATAAAAAAAAAAACTGTCATCGTGTTCTGTGACTTTCTTCTCAGCCATTCATGCATCATTTACTTTCAGGCATCACCCAAACCACACAGACAAAAACAGATACTGCAGTAAAGCGCAAGCTGTATACATAAATTTAGTCAATACACAGCAGGAGCACTCTCAGTGTGTGGCGAATAAAAAAACAATTCCCCCAAGCACCATTTAGCCAACTTAACCACAGTGCACAGGGCTATAAACTAAACTCTATTATCAAATATCAAGTATATAGAAGGAGTCTGCCTGTATTGTATGTAGCTGTACATTTTGTGTTTCTGGAACATGTCCAAAAGACACGAGTTTCAAGCACATTGCTTTACCATTATTAATGAAATAGTATTAAAAACACACCTTGTTTACTTATTTCACAAAGGTGATTGAATTGTCTCATTTTTACAGTCATTGTCATCAATAAATATTAGCTATAAAAATGAGTAGACCAAGTTACTAGCTACTTCTACACAGCCTGTTCAAGGTGGGAATCTTACACCTTTATTCTGCCTCGTGTTCTGTATAAAATGTCCAAATGCGGAACTGAGGTCTGTGCAGAACGATTGGTAGTAACAGAGCCAGAATCGACGTCTGTGTAAAAGGGACAGCCGGCACAGCGGGACAGGGGTGTGAATTTTTTTAATTCTGGCGCGGCTTCATGCTGACTTTATTTGGTTTAGTGTAAACAACCAAAGCCGGAATATTGAGGTGTCTTCTTTACGCCAATATTGCGGTTTATCTGTATAAAAAGAGCTGCTGACAGAAACAGTACATACAGAGCGAACAATAACAGAAGAGTGCATACAAGAAGGGACCTCGACTGGAGATTTAATTACTGTAATATATGCAAAATGTCCAAGCTATTGTTCACACTGCAGATGTGGCCACATGCGTCCCAGTACGTGTGTTTAGTGCTGTCCACTTGTGATTGGGTCACCCAGGACAGATGCTTATACCATGTCATTCAGAGTTCACCAAACCAACTCTCTGCAAGTTCCTCTAGCCAAGTTATGGTGACATGCTTCAAGGTGATTTGTGTAATCTGAAAGCTCAAGGTAAGGTAGATTAAGTCTGTAAGGATGCTTTCAAACATATTCTTCCAGTTCCTGAGTCTGAATCAGAGCAAAATTTGATTGTTTTGATTCCTTTGCAATTTGGTTTGGTTCATTTTCTGACTTCACATAATTAAACAAAACGAAAAGCAAAAAACAAAACAAAACAAAAAAACCCTTTGGCTGAAAAAACCCCTTGTCAATTGGAAATCAATTGAAAACCGCCCAAGCAATGAGAGACTTATAGAAATAACCAGTTTAAAACATTTTGTTTATCACATCCACCATTTATTATCTTTTCATTTTCCTCAGTCCAAATCTCCAGACTACAACACATTTTTGCAGCACTTCGGTTCTGACCTTTGGCTCATTTTGCACCTCATGGCTCAATTCAGCAGCTCACATTAATACAAGAATGTCTCTCTCAACCCAAAATACACTTTTTGCAGCTGGATTGATTCAGGGCCGAATCTCTTTCTCACTTAAGTCAAACCATGCTAGAGTTCCATTGGAACTGGACCGGGACCACCTTGCTCAGATGGTCTGGGGCTGGTTAATTTTGGTCCGATTGCTGTGTTCTTACCTGCCTAAACAAACCGCACTGAACTGCACCATTGTACGCACCAGGGTTCAATTCAGACAGCCTGAACACTCCATATGTGAATGCACACTAAATGGCCTATAGGTTAGAGACATTATTATAAAATATTTCATTTTCATAATGTTTTAATGCCCAACCACACCACACACCAACATAGTTTGGATGCATTTTATCCAGTTATTTATATGTGTGCAAGGCGATAATGCTTAATTAACTTTAATAAATAAATGTTTGTTGTCTTTATGTGAGTCACCATTTTTCATTGTATGCACCTAAGCCTCTCACTATAGTTAAGAAACCACAATTAATTAAGGTTGGTAAGGCGTCATAAAGTGTTGCTGTTTGGGCGGTGGCACTGCTCACCAGGTAGTTAGGTAGAATGGATAATATGGACCAGTGGCACCACTGTTGTTCTTTAAGCGCCTTGTGCTGTCTGTTTTAACTGATAAAGAAACGGTTTGAAAGTAGCTGGAACTTCCCCAGCCTCAGAAATCTCTCTCTCTTTCTCTCTCTCACTCACTCGCTGTAAAACTCTGTGCTCGCATGCTGCCTGCTTCCGTATCCTACTCAGGGTGAGGAGGTAGACATGGCACGCAGCCGTATCTCGTGGCTCTGTGGGCTGTGTTATGAGTTATGAGACTGTCTGCTGTGAACCTACCCTGGCAAGTTGAAGTCTGAGTATTTACACAGAGAGGAGACAGCAGTCACAGCTTCCAGTAAGTACGTTTCAGTGCTTTCTCACTTGGTCAAGCACACACCTACTATCTAATTTAAATATATTATGTTTCTAAGTGTGCAGGCATGTAAATATGGGTTTTAATTCAAGGACTTGGCGATTTCTGCATTTGGTAGACTATTCTTCTAACTTCCCTGTCTTTAGTTTCACATCCTGTAGTCATCATCTAAACACTGAAAATCCCTTCAGCAACAATGGTGCTGCCAGGAATTGTGTTTCTATACTCCACTGAATAATTTTACTATTATTCTGGCATGTAGTGACTTATACTTCAAATGGTTTCCCCCCACATAGTCCTAATGAGGATATGCTGAAGCAATGCGATATTTTAGCTTTTTTTTCTGTGGTGTAGACCAGGCTTAGAAACTCAGAGCGGTATTAGTCATGACTTGCTTCCTTCCTCTCTTCCTTAAATAAAAACACTAACAGGAAGTTGACAGCTAGTTATTAAACATAACCCCATCTACAACAATGAAGCATTGCTCCATAATTGCCATCTGCACACAGGACTAAGAAATATCAGAACTTCTGTATCACCTGTACCTGCATGGTAAGACTTGGTTACTTACAGTAGGTTGTATGTATAATTATATCAGATATGATAAAACTACTAGATAATTTGATCTAGTCATTTGACCATTTACAGTGCAGGAAGAGGGATATTGTCCCTGCCAAAACAGGTCTAGATTTGTTAGATGAGCAGCTTGAGGGATTAGAGGAGCTTCTTGGAAAAATTGAACAGTTTGGCTTTAGTGACCATCAGTGCTGCCGTCCATAATCTCCTGATTCTTTTACTTTTGTATAACAGAATGACTTTTTGAATTGTTGACTGAATCATCTGACTGCAACCATGTTATAAATATCCTAAAGCCTTTTACAGCTGCCTTTTACAGCTGCCTTAAGTTAGTAACCTGAAGCAACAATTCAGAAAACAAAAATAAGTTTTAATTTTGCTTCATTCTTGAGCTGTATGGCTCTCTGTTTCAGGGCTAACTGCCTGAGAGACATAAGTTCATTTGAGGATTCAACAAATATAGTTTTTGTAAGGATAAAAAAAGGAAAATAGAAATTTCCCTAAACTTGCTTTTTCACACTGGTATTTTGTCACACAGCAACAGTGAAATATCTCTGGAAAACTTCAAATTTGACAATTCTTATGGTATGTGTTTGAGTCTGAATGGTGTCTGATTGTTGATAAGGAGTGAGAAAGGAGTGTGAACATGCCCACATATTACATTAGTTGAGTTTAAATATCTATTATGGTTGAACAGGGATGTGCTCTCTATGTTCATGAGTGCTTTACATACATCAATACTGCCAATTTCCACCTAACAGCCAGCTCTCACCTATCCTATCACAGCTACCAACCAGAGAGGGTGAAGGCTAACACGTGTTTCCTCCGAGACACGTGAAATCATTCAACTGTGTCTTTTTCAAATTACTGCTCATGCTGTTTCAGAGGGAAGCGTAACACACTCAGGGGAAAATGCTGTCTGCCCTCTTCCACATACATGAGCTCACAGACACCTGTGGTTGGCTAGTGTCACTATGACTGTTGCTGGGATTGACCTCCCATCTAGACAGCATAGTCAATTTTGCAGTGACATCGACAGATATAAACTTGAAAAAATATCATCTTTTGATGATAATGCAAATGCTTTTGTGTTGTGCTACTCAGGAGCCCCGTTTTGAGAATTTAATTTGAGATTATTGGCACAAAATGGCTGACCTGCAAAAGCAACTGTTTTAACCCAGACTGGCTGCCTGATACATACGCCTTACATACAAACTTAACATTACTGATTACACTACTGCCAAAATTTTAATGGTGTGTCATTGGCAAAAGTTACAGTTAGCAGCTTTAATTTTGAGACCTCTTTAATGAGCAATCTATTAATTGGTTGGTTTCTATTATATACTCCTCGCCTTTCTGTCCCTTTCTCCCAGTGCTGTGTTCATTTCATTGTTTTCTTGTAATTGATTAATCTTTAAATTTAGAACAAAGTATACTTGGGTGGTTGTAAATATACAGCTCTGGAAAAAATTAAGAGACCACTGCAAAATTATCAGTTTCTCTG
>JAOTRR010000032.1:12099586-12113363 GCA_028570945.1 Gogo arcuatus
TTACAAATGTGGGTAAATAATTATTGTTGGTTATTAAGAAAATGAAACAAAAAGTATTTTTTTAATTTAACAAAAGGAATATTTAAGTTGCTAAAGAATAGGAAAATAAATGATGCATTTTTTTTTGTAAAACATTTTTCTTCATTTAATCTTTTTTCAAAAATATAGTGGAAAAATAGAATCATGAGCCCAATATGGTGAATCGAATTGAATCGTGAATTGGTCGAATCGTTTCATGCCTACCATTGGTTGATATTTAATCAATCTGTTTTTTAATTGTGATGCTTATTTGCCCACAACCTTATAGGCTGGCTAGGCTAAAACTAAACTGATTTTGTTGCTCTGCTAAAGTTATATATCACAGGCAAACATTGCTGATGTGTAACACTCCTAGCTAGCAAAAAATTTACCTGGGATAGTATTTTGAAACGGTTTCTCTCTGAGTAAAGGTATCCGTGATATATGTGCAACATGAAATTGACTAGATTAACTCTATGGAGCCTGAGGCCTGTCAGCCACTTTTGAGGTAGTTATACATGCCTTGACATTTTTATATATTTCACCTATCTAAAAAACATTGATCTCAAAATTCTACGCGTTTTTATTTAGCACAAACTCAGCACCAAAAAATCTGAGAGCAGTAAGAATGCCCTTAATCTATTTTTTGTTTAAATCAACTGTAAATATACACTTTTCAGGAACCTATTTTCAGAAGTGCTAAGATATTGTGATTTAAAAAACACACACACACATTATAAATATTGCTGACCAAGACTTTTAAGGTCTGAACCTTGTAAACATAGGTGTTGGCTACACATAAGTGATTAAAGCATACTGAAATGTTCATGTGTTTGACTACTAAAGTGTTAAAACTTTGGCATGATGCTATTTTTTTTTTTTCGAAGTCAGTGGCCTACACAATGAATATTGATGAAGTAGGTGTCAATACACCTGTAATAGTCTTCCTCCCCAGTGTCAAAGGTAATGGTCCATCAGTCTGTAATGTCATTGTGGTCCATCAGTCTGTAATGTCATTGTGGTCCCCTCTGCCTCCCCCTCTGCCCCCCTCACCCATCAGTTTGGAACGTCAGTGCGAATTGTAAGAAAAGAAGAGACAATAAAAGCCTGTTTACAGTTTATGATACAGTTATAGTACAGTCTGCTGGGCAGATGGAGAACTTTTAGCCTACCCATGCAAGCTGCTTGATGACAGAAGTTTTAGCTATAGAGCTTATTCAGTCCTGTGACTTATCTAATGTAGCAGCCACTGGCTGGCCATATTGGACGTAATAACATTCACAAAATGGTGACTACATTCAATGTTTCCGGTGCAAACCTGTGCTTCATTTTTCATGAATTAACTCATAAAATGGAGGAATGGATATAAATAAAGATATGCACAAAAGTGGGCTTTGGTACTACAGACCCATATTCAATCCTGGCAGCGATGACAACTGCTTTAGACAAAAGCAGTTTAGTAGAGATGGCAAATTCCCGATTTGATACAAGAGCTGAAGTACCAGCAGTTGAAAACCTGGATATTGTCAATTATCTGCTCTTGTCAAAATAATAATGTACTTATAGTAAATACATAACACTGTAATCCTGCTGAGCATGTGGTGTTGAAATACTGCATGTCTCATTGTTTTATAAACAAGCTTGCATACTCCATACCGATACATATAATGCTTCTAATATCGCCTATATGCTATTGCATAAATGTTAACAGTTTTCCAGGAAGTCAGCATACAGATCTGTGTGTATACTTTGGGTCTCTGACTTTATCACAACAAAAAACGGTAATTTAATATGACATTAAATATTAACCAGATATAAAGTGTGTGCTACAAATTCTACTATACACTGATGGTTCCCATGTACTGTTATCAGCCTCCGATATCACACATTTAACAGCCGATATCCATTTATTCCAGCGTTTAGGGTCTTTAGGAAATCTATAAAATGACAGCTGGGGATTTTTTGCTTGATTGTTTGTACATACAAATGCCAAACAACCAATTGTCTGTCATTGTGAATTTCAGCTATACTACCAGTATTAGATGGGCCTCTGTTCTAGTTTGTTTTACGTCCAAAATGGCGGTGTTGACATTTTGACTGAGCGGTAATGTATGCATGATGTCACGTGAATATGGTCTATAGGAAGTGATAGATATGATGTGCTGTGTCTGTGCAGAGTTGATGGAGGTAAAATACTTCCCTCAACTCTGAACATGTGTGTACTGTGAAATGCTTTAGGGTGTGTGTTCATATAACATTTTTCTCTGGCAAAAAAGCACTGGTTTCATTCCAGCACTTCATAAAAATATATCAGGATCGGTGACTGGTTGCCTGAAAAGGAGCAACAGTGACGACACCAGCATCCTTCTGAGAACTTCAGAGATTTAGAAGCACTCGGAGCAGCTGCACAAAATAGGCAGAGAGCTCTGAAAAAAGACGCTGGGTCCAGTGCGACCGCATATTCTCTCTTTGGTCAGCGTAAAAACAACTCAAACACGTGCTCTTGTTTATAGGAGTCAAATTGGGCGTTTTCACACTACTTCTTACCTCGTAATGACCCAATAACGACTGCTGAATTACCATGCCGTTATCATATGAATAGCTCTAGGTGGGCCATCAAGATCTGCTTTCAATCTCAGAGACTTAAATGTGCATGTTGTTCTTTTTATTCCCCTCACAAAGCTCTAAAAATATGTTCAGTTTTTACCTATATATTTGAAAAGTAGACTGGTCAAGGTTTCTGGGGGTGTTATTTCTATATTTCTAGGAAAAGCTCACAGAGTTTTTGAAACGGTTTAACTAAATTTCTGTTTTATCCCACCGGTGGGATTGCCAACCCCAGACGGTTAAACCAGCCATATGACAGCACCACTGCAAGTTGGTGGTCAACCCTCTGTATCATAAACTAAACACAACCACACTGTCCCCCACCCCCACATCCAAATTCATTCACAGTAACGCTCAGTTTCAAACGTGACGCACAACTACTGCCTGTAACATCCGTGTCAGAGCACCAGAGGGCAAATATTTCAGTTGACAGCTCAGGCATTTAAGTGGCACCAAAATCTGTGTTGCGATTCTGTGCTACGAACCGGTGCCATATTGTAACCGGGTTTCGGTACCCAACCCTATTTAAAAGTGTAATGTAAATTTTACAGGGGTGTGTGCAAACGAACCTCTGGAAGATTTTTTTAGCATTTCAAAAAACAAGTGCTCAGAATGTTGCAACCCACAGGGTGCCATGGTGACCAGTGTCTCAATATAGCACAACTACAGCCTTTGGAAGCTGCAATTTGTGCTTCCCCTGAGGTACACAGCACATGATGGTTTTGCAACGTTGCCCAAACTGAAATCTACACGCTGTCTTGAGGGTAACTGCTGAACATAAGTTGGGCACATAATGTGTTTTTAGACTAAATTGATTTTTTTTCCCAGGAAAAACAGCCTTGACAGATGAATATACTTGTATTGAATACATTTCCAACATTATAGACTGTTTTGTCTAGTCTGCTTTTCGAGATCAAATATCTGATTTAGGGTTGTGTAGCATTATATACACTATATGGCCAAAAGTACGTGGACACCTGTCTATCACACTCATACGTGTTTCTTCCCCAAACTGTTGCCACAAAGTTGGCAGCATACAATTGTATATGATGTCTTTGTATGCTGTAATATTACAATTTCCTTTCGCTGGAACTAAGGGGCCCAAACCTGTTCCAGTATGACCCTGTGCACGTGGTTCATGAAGACATGGTTTGCCAAGGTTGGAGTGGAAGAACTCGAGCAACCTGAACGGAGTCTCTACTCCAATGAACACCTTTGGCATGAACTGGACCACTGACTGCACCCCAGGCCTCCTCACCCAACAGCACTAATGCTCTTATGGCTGAATGAGCACAAATCCCCACAGCCATGCTCCAAAATCTAGTGGAAAGGCTTCCCAGAAGAGGGGGGGTTATTGTAACAGCAGAGCGGGACTAAATCTGGAATGGGATGTTCAAAAAGCACATATGCATATTTGCTCTTGTGAGTCATTGTTAACGATACCCTAAAGTGGCAGAGTGTAAACTGTTTTTTTGGTGAAATTTCAGAGAAGACTTCTGCATAGCAAAACAATTGTGTTGGACAGAGAGTGATGTTGTTAAGGTGAAGACAGGAAGCATAGGCTTGTTTCACTGGGTAGGGACTTGTCTCTTTTTTTCCTTAGCCTACATGTAAAATGTTGCCAATATGTTCCACAGTTTAAGTACAATATATTGTAGGATACACTGAATACATTATATAGACAATTAATGTTCAGCAGAAGGTATCCATAAATCAGTTTATTAAAAAGATATTGTGAAAATACAGAAAAAAGGGGAATTTTGTACATTTAGATTTACAGCATTAAGAAGACACCCTTATCCAGAGCTACTTAAAGAGGTCTCCATCATAAAACATATCCTTAGGGTGTTAGAACTCCAGTAAGCTAAAACCCTGTTAGAAAGGAGTTCATATAACAGGTTTTTACAGTAATGAAGAGAAGTCTTATATATATTTGTTTGTTTTCCCCAATCTTTTTGCATTTAGAGCTTGGTTGAATGTTGTAGGTCTTCTGTCTATGTTTGAAGACAGTCAGTGACTCAGAGGTACAGAGAGTCAGGGGTCTTGATGCATGTCTTCCTTGTATCATGAGAGATGAAGGGTCAAGTTGAGTTGTGCTACTGGCCCAAAGGGAACGTGGTGTAGTGCAGAGTTTGATAAGTGCCTTTAGGTAAGTAGTGGCTGTTTTTGGTTTTGAGTGTCAGGAGAACAGTGCTGAGGGCTGGAGGAGGAAATGCAGCGATCGAAGTGATGTGGGAGAAGTTGGGAAGATAGAGAACAAGTTACATGTTTGAATTCTGTGTAAGTGACAGGGGTCTGAAGGTTACAGTAGTCCAATCTCAAGATGATAAACAACTGAATAAGCACCTGAGTGACCTGTGGGGCAAAATGGTCAGATCCTCCTGGTGTTTAAAAAGAGAAACCTAAATGACCAAGTCAAGTTAGCAGGGTGAGAATAATAGTTGTCCAGAACTACACCAAGGTCACATGCAATCTCAGGTCTCTCTCTCTCTCTCTCTCTCTCTCTCTCTCTCTCTCTCTCCTCACTGTATGGCTGTTATATATGAGGCTCTCTCTATTACAGAGACACTCATGACTAATGGAGTGCCGTACCTCCTCACCACTTTCACCTGAGGTGAAGTAGGAATGTGTTTGCATGTGTGCATTTGGTCGTGAAATCCTCTGTAACATAAAAAATCTGAATATATGTTTAACAAAATGGCACAGTACTGTATATATCATTACTATTTTTAACCAGAATGAAAATGATTTACATCCAGATTTCATTTAAACCTGGCAATGCATTTCACCTCGTTAGACGGTTTTGAGACTTTGTCCTGTCTACAGGTTTTTGTAACATACAGAAATGGAAACAAAACTGTTGCTTCTGTGTGTACATTGTTGGGTGCACTGCTGTCTGTGAATTTGCACTGTTCTTAGCTATTAGCATGAGTATCTAAGCTACAAGGACCTACATTTCACTGACAAGTAGGTGAGCATCAGGGTGTACACACCATAGGTATACACAAACACACAATACCACAGGATTCAATATAATTTAATTTTAATTGTAGTATGCTTTTTGAACAGTAGTCAAAATGCAGCGTGACATGACTTCTGAACAGTATTTGCTTAAAAAGCACAACGTTTTGCACATAATCTAAGGATACATTGCTCAAAATGTTTAATGTTTAGCAAAAAAATAAATACATTTCAAATATCTCCAGAATGTATTTATATCAGACGTTTTTCATTTCACAGTTCTGTCAGTGTGGACGGCATCATGGAAATCACAGTGCACTAGAATATAGACTTGAATAACCTCTGACACTTAATTAGTGCATTTTTCAAACTCTCAAGCTCACATCCCTAGAGATGTCAGCTGTTACTAGCCGGGTCTGCGTACCTTTTTCACCCCACCATCAGTCAAATCAATGAGACCAATGAGTACACACTTTCCCCCTCTTGTTCTCCAGTCTATTGCTTCTCTGTAATAAAGAGCACTTCTGCTTCTCCAGAGAATAGCTGTTTGTCCACTTTTCTCACATTACCTTCCCTAAGTGCACTAATGTGTCTGTGTTCACAATGGGTCGGTCTTTTAGGATAAGTGTAATATTTTGGTAACCACACTGGATCCCTGCAGGGATCAGGTTCACATTATGAGGTGTAGTTGGGCTTGCTGCAAAAAATCTGAGCATCACCTACACTGACAAAAAAAGCCTTTGATTTATATCCTTTTGTGTAAGCCCTCTGCATTGACGTTCTAGAGGTGTGTGGGTCCTAGTAATTGTGTCACTGATAGGACTCACTGATACAAATGATCGAGACCCATTTCTCTTTTCACTACTCCTCTCTTGGTATTCACTTCCTCCCAACTTTATTTCTTTTTTCTATTCCTTATTTCAGAGTGCTTTTCTGTCTGTTTCTGGTTCTCCTGCATCTCTGCACCCAACTTCTTCTTCTGTCATAACAAGGAATTGCATAATAGTTTTCTTTTTTCTTGTCTGTATGTCTAAACACACCCTGTTACTTCTCTGTCTTCACAGCCCGAGTAAGGAGTGGCAGTAAACAGATAGAACCATGTTGAGAGGGGGCACCACCAAGGTGGCGCTTCCCAAGACGGGAGCTCCAGATCGGGGCCGGCTGCCGTCTTCCATCGGCCACACAAGCACCTCCAGCAGCAGCGGCTCCTCAATGATGAAGATGTCGCGCTCGTCTAGCACCATTGCCTCTGACCTGCGTCTCAGCCGGGTGAGAAATCTGAGAAACACACATAAGAGACATAAGCGCTGTGTGTGGAGTAATACTTGACTGCTTCAGTCCTCATACTCTGTTCACTGTTTAGTAGTCCGCTTGACCCAAGACATCTCTTTGATTTCTTTATCAGTACAATTATAAAATGAATGTGTAATTGGAAATTCAGCCATAATCAAAAGAATTAAGAAATGCCAGAGAGAGAATGAATGAAGAGGGAGGAGTGGAGGAAGAAAGCAAATTATATATGTGGGTAAGACTATAGAAAAGTGTAGCGCCTAGCCAGTGCCGTAGTTGATTTAATGCAGGATCTTTTATACAGCATGGCAGTAAAGACTAGGACGTCTGACAGGCATCAAAATGAAGACAGAGCGCAGTGTGTAGCCGTGGGTGAAGCCATAGTTACTTTTTGAATTGTGTTTGACGGCTGCCTGCAATCTCAAAGATTAAAAATGGCTTCCGTCTGTGTTCACCCTGACCTTGAGCTGAGCCAGTAGAGCTATTATAGCTAGAATTCATTTCAGTTCAGTCTGATTTATTTAGCGATTTTAAGATAGACATTTCCCCAAAGCAGCTTTACAGAAATTTAGATGTAGGTTTGTATTTAGATCCATAATTCCAAAAGTCAGAGTTCAAACAAATGAGCGAATATACAGTCCCAGTCAAAAGTCTGGACACACTTACTCAATGTATAGCAACATAGCAGAGGTATAGTTGTGACTCCATGTGTGTGTGTGTGTGTGTGTGCGCATGTGTGTGCGCATGTGTGTGTAGCTGAAGCGGGCGAGCAGTGATGATGCTCTGGCCAAGCCTGCTGTAGGACCGGCAGCTCCAGCGTCTCGTCTGAAGAAGACTGTCACTACTGGAGCCATTTCAGAGCTGGCAGACAACAGACCACACAGCCTGATGGGTAGGAAAGAAAGCTCAGAAAGCTTTAAGTAAACACACCCTCTCACACACAGGCAGTATTCAACATTTTCTTATATACAAGCTTCTATATAACATACACTACCAACAAAAAGTTCGGCTCCACCGGCCCAAATGTTCTTTATTTTTACAATTTTCAACAGTTTGCCCTATGAGTGAAGAAAAATAATGTATGAAATAACACATTTAAAGGTGCCAGAGAATGCAATTATTCAGTATTTTAAATTGTTCTCTGATGTCTAAATGAAGGTATGTGACTTTGGTTAGGGCAAAAACATGCCCAGATGTGGTTTTACACAGCCATTTACAACGCTTATGATTAGGCCCTAGGATGAAATAAGCTATATTCCCTTTTTTGGTGGAGTCATTAATATGTTGATGAGCTCTGTTGTGATTGGCTGGTTTGCACCCAGTCTGGCTCACACAGGCATCTCAGTGGCCAGATATTTTCTGATACATTTCATTCCAGTAGTCATTTAAATCTCATAACATACATTCAGCATAAAGCAACTCTCAAAGCAATCTGAACTTTTGACAACTTCCAACAAACTCACATGCACACAGGAAATTTGCACAGTACAAATGTTATTAGAAATTGTCCAGTGATATCAATCTGGCAACCCTGGCAATAGCTCACACAAGTTAGAATGAATATCTCTCTAAGCAGCTGAACAGGTTAGCTTCTGACTTACATCTTGTTGATGAAAAAATTGATAAATTAGACATTTACTTGACAAAGGGACTGACAAAGATGCATCTTACATTATTTTGATATGACAACACAGGCTATTTCTTTGATCTGGCTTCAACCATTAAAAAGTGGATAAAATCACACAGCATGGCTACTTACAGGTTCTAGTTGTGACGATAATAAAGTTGGAACTGCCTCTCTCTTCACTGTCAAATCCTGAGTGAAGCCTGCTCCATATTGTCCAAGGTTTGAGAAACTGTCGGGAGCGAAATGTCCACACAGCTTGACACAGAGGCTCTGAGCTCTCCATACAGATGGTATTTATACTATTTACTTATCTTTATTATAAGTTTAGTCGCCAGTGCGAATTCTTCAAATAGCCACATGGAACTGCTAATATTAGGCGAAGTTGTGAACAAGTTTTTAGCAACTTTAGCAATTTCGGTAGCATCACGAAAGAGTTAGCCAGCACCGGCAGCTCTGTCGCTTACCACACCAGCCGGAAGGAGACGAAGGTCTTCTGTAGAGAATGCAAGAGCGGGGACGGCGCGCCAGGATGTAGGCCATGCTATTAAGTGCTCTGCACAGACCGTTTTGGCAAAGCATTTTCCTCGCAAATGGACGAAGTTGTGTCTCAACATACAGAGATCTCTGAGGGGCTGCTGCACACTGATTTTTACAGAGACGTGCTGGTTCCTGACGGGGCTGTGGAGCTAAACGGACGCTGCACTGCACAGACTGAACAAAGGGCTCCGGTAAGAGCAGGGATATCTATATCAACAATGACTGGTGCACCAACCACACTTAAACTCTTTATATTTGTGCAATGAAAATTGTCATTAGTTCTTTCTTCACAATACCACAGTAATAAAATAGCCTCTGAACTTGAACGTGGGCTGGTATATGCAAATTTTGGGGGCGTGATTATTTATGAGTCTGGACTGTTATGAAACACTCCAGGATTTTGGAATTGACCTGTTTTACTGCCCTCTTTTGCATATGCATGATTTGCATTTGAAAGAGGAAAACACAATGTTTGAGCTTCACGGTATGTCAGTTTCATGTACCAAACTCTCCTTTTTCAAATATGCCAAGGTAAATATAGTTTTCCATTCTATGGCACCTTTAAATAATTTGAAAATAACAGAAACCAAATGAAAATTCAGTCAAATACAAGATGCAGTTACATATAGAAGCCAACCCTGTAGTTATCTTCAGCACTCACTAGGGGGTGTAACAATACACTCTGGACATGATTTGATTTCATTTATGATACTAGCTTCACAATTCAATTCGATTCGCTAAATATTTTGAACAAAATTTGAATGAAGAAAAATTATGACTGAAAAGACTCCTTTTTTATTTCTGAAATATAAACAATGCAAAACAATGGTCATTTTGTCTGTATAAAACTACATACATTTTATAAAATGGCTTTGAACAGAGGTTTAATATTAAACCTTAATATTAATTATAGTAAACAAAATGTGCTACACCATATCTTAAAAATAAATACATTATAAATTCCCACAAATTTTTTTTTGAATAAATAAAATCTGTTCATTGACCTGAGGAAAATGATCAACTGAAACACAATGAGTTCTGTAGCAGCACATGAGGCATCATTTTAACTGGAAATAGAGCTTCAAGTCAGCTAAAATGCCCAACTTCCACAGCCTTTGTCTCGGCACTGTAGAAGCATGGGGCTGGTGTCGCTTGAAAGCTACTGAAGAGCCCTTCTGAACTGTTATAACGCGGTTGTGTAACTGTATAATGCCAGTCATTGTGATCCAGAGATATTGGACCGAACACTCATTATGTTTTAACTCCATGGGTTGTGCAGATTGGGACCTCTGCTGTTCAAACAGTTTAATTGCATTAGATGCATAATTAATAGAATGCTCATAAACAGAATGTGAATCACTCATTTTCATAAAGCTTATCAAATTTTTTGCATCATGATTGTGCCATGATGCATCGTCACATCCCCAGCACTCACACATATGCTACGTAACATTTCCTATGTGACTTTAATGGCGCTGTCTTCTGCTGTCACACCATGTTCTGACATTTATGACATTCCTGACATTTTTAATTTCGATATTCTAATGGTTGGAGTGTTTTTATCACAAAATCAAAGGGAAAAAAAGTTATATGTTGGCCACTAGAGGGCGACATCTTTGTATTTTTCAGTTTTCCTTGCCTGATGTTACTCTACGGCACACACCACAGCGTGTGATAACGTTCCTGCAGCTGTTTGAAGATGTTTTTATTGGACGTCACTTTGGGCCTGCTGTCCATTAAGCATGAGTGGGTTTATTTGTTTGTGCACTCAGTTCAATTCAATGTGGAAAGCAGGACTTTGTTTCTAATATTAACTCATGGAAACAGAAAGCAGGGAATGTCTTTGATCAGTGTGTGCCTTCATTCTAATTATTCTCTTGTTGCAAGACGTGTGTGTGTACTTGCAGGTGTGTGTAGGCATGTTTCAGCACTTTACAAAGACTAAGTGTTGCTATAATTACAGTAATACATGAGAATTTGATTGTGAGGCTGTTTGCGTAGTCTTCACAAGCATTTTTCTCTTTTTCTTTTTTTTTCCATACAATTTTTTGTATACAGTGCTTTTTTTATGATAGGAGAACAAAAGCTCCATCAACTAACCCATGAAAAGGTTTGTATTTGTAAATGTGAAGTTTGTTGGAAACCTTTTAGAGCAACAGTGACCTTGGACATTTTGCTCATGGTTTTTGTTTGTCGCTTTGTGTGGGTTACAGTGTTACACCTCTGTGTGTAGATTTTCCATCTGTGTGCATGTCTAGGTGATGGAGGCCAAAATTAATTACACAGCAATGACAACTATGTACTTTAAACATCAGTGTTTTCCTGAACAGTCCCCAGGCTGCCCTCAGACACTCCATTTTGTGCTCTGTTCTAACTCCCAACACACTTTGTTTGATTGTTTAAGCTGTTATATTACAGTAAAAATAATATCACATTATTTTAGAGAACAAACGCAGGGGTTCACACTGTATCTAAACACCAAAATCTAAGTGGGACTGAATATTATAGTCAAACAAGCAGTTTTATACTCTTAATCATTACTACGTTTTGGTTTGACCTCAGGTGATGGTGCGTGCATTGAATTAATTGGTCTGGTTTGGTGGGTGTGTGAACATTTAAGAACATTCCTCATTTAATACTTACTGTTCTTATAATAACACCTCATGCATTACCAGCCATTTTATTAGGTGTGCTTATCAAAACCCAGCATACTATACAGTTCAAAATGTTGATTCAACCCACTTTGCCCTGATGCTTAAAAATAAATTTGGTATTTATAGAATAAAGTAGTTATTTGCTTATAACAGAGCATTTATTGAAGTTTGTGCACATTTTATGTCATTGAGCTCAATTTAAGAAGAACAGAGCATTCACGCAGCATTCACCAAAATTGTGTTAAAGTGTCATTATGTTCAGATTAAACTTGATTTGTTTCTGAGTCAGCATAAACAATGTCTAGATGTTGTAAACACACCTTACAGTTAAGCCCAGGCCAGCAATTTGTCTGTCACTGCTCTGTGTAAGCAGTAAACTGTTTGTGGTGTATTTCCTTTGGATTTTCTTGGATGTTCCTTATGAAGCTCATAAAAGAAATATGAATTCTGTCTGACTCCCTGAGAATCCTCCCCCAGGTTCACCTATGATCTCAAAAATGCTAACTTCTCAGATCATTTGAGAGGGTCCCCCCTCCCCCCAGTTGGTGCCATGTTTGTGTTTTATGATCTGTTTTACGTAGTACAAAAACAAAATGACCTGCAGTGATCAAGGCTTGGATATAAATATTTGTCACATTATGAGCAATAGACAATAGCTTTAGCTTTAGTTTTTGACCAGAGGCTGATTTACTAAGATACCAAATAAAACATTATAATTTGAATGTGGTGATAAACAAAGATTTGAATTTAGAAAATGTTAAAATAAAGAAAAGGAATATTCAATATTTTGAATATTCAGTATTCTGCACTATTTCTAGGTTACTACAAAATGTATTTAAACTTAAGCAGTTCGTGATAATGATAATAGTAACTCGTTTGTACTGAAGGTCAGATTTTGTAATTGAAGCACATGTTCTGATGGCACTTGGATTGATCTGAGCTAATGTGGATCGTCAGGTTTTACACAAACTTTTGGAGTCCATGCCAACTCAAGTGCATGCTGTCATTAAAGTATATTTGATTTCCTCCCTGAGTTTCTTGTACTATTGGCTTGAAGATTCCTTGTGAATACGGCCAAAAGTGTCATTTACTTTGTTAATCTCTATGCTACATTTAAATTTAGTGCAATATGATGATGTTTCAAACCAGTGAATAAGTGATTTTGACACTGTAATTTAGGTGTTAATTGCTAGTGATTTTTTCACCCAGAAAAAGGATTAAACTGCATGTAAAAGCAGAGTATCTTGTTTTTTTTTCTTTCTTATTAATACATTAATACATACACTGCTAAGTTTATTGGAGCAAAGCTGCACTCTACATTATAACTATGCGAATGCCATAATCAGGGCTGATAGCTCAGATGATAGGTGGACAAGCAGCATGATCCCATTAAACACATGACTCAGTACAGCCGCCAGTCATGCATAAATAGCACATGGTCCCATCCCAGCTGCTGTAGGTGCTGCTGCGTTGCACATCACTGTTTACAAATGACGTAAATCTGGCTCCTTTCAGCCGCATCTCTAAATATAGCCTCTAAATATAATCTCTAAATATAATCTCTTCAAATTTTATGATAGTAGGTTATGATTATGATGATGGGGGTAGATCCAGTTCAGACCATTGCAGAGTGATAAACAAGACGACTCCCAGGGCTTTATGAGTAAATACCTGTTTGGAACATTCTACAGGTAACCAAGTTAATTGGTTATTGGAAAGGCTCAGTTGTTCACAACGATGGGGCAAGGTTCACCACTTTGTGTAAAACTGTGTGGGCAAATAGTCCAGCAGTTTAAGAATGACATTTCAAAGGAATTTCAAATATGATCAAAAGATTTAAAGAATCCAGAGAAATCTCTGCATGTAAGGGGCAAGACCGAAAACCAACACTGAACACCCATGACCTTCGATCCCTCAGGCGGCACTGCATTAAAAACCAACATGACTGTATAAAGAACATTACTACATCGGCTCAGGAACACTTCAGAAAACTGTCTTCGGTAAACACAGTTCGTCGCTGCATCTACCATGCAAAGCGAAAGCCATATATCAACAACATCCAGAAACGCTGCCGAATTCTCTG
>JAOTRR010000032.1:12154134-12165654 GCA_028570945.1 Gogo arcuatus
ACACACACACACACACACACACACACACACACATACACACACACACACACACCACCACATACAATGTCAGGCTGACATTCACACACCAACACACCAAAACTGCCAACTGTAAACTCCAGGACATTTACATAACACACAGCTGCTAAATTAGCTTCTTACTGCACTCTGATTGACATTTTATAATTCTTGAGTCTCTTCCTATTGTCCACTAGAGGCGCTCAAAGGATCAGTTCATCACTAGAATGCTTTACTTCCGTGATCAGTGACCAGATAATCTGTAAATGTAATATTGCATTCATAGTCCACTATCAGCAGCAGTATAATGATAATGGCAGTTCAGAGCTACAACAAGTAGGCCGTAGAATACAACACACATGAGGGAACGTCTTAACAAAGCTATGTTAGTTTTATGTAGCATTTCAACACTGGAGCAATACACTAAAAAGCCGTAAGATTAACAATTTAATGCAAAATAACTCATAAATTATTATATGATATGAGGCTGAATTTTATAGAATTTATCTTAATTTTACAAGTACTTTAGACTATAACACTGACACAAACACTGGCACCCATGAAAGAGATTACACATTCATGCTATACATTTATTATTATTATTATTCATAGTTGCCCAGCAGACCATGTAAACGCAGTAGGATAGCATTCACCTGTGTTTTTTTTTCCTTCTCTCCTTCAACAACCAGAGAAAGAAAAAAATATTGTTACTGATTTTCGCTAAACATAAATCTCCCGCCAGCACAACACACAATCACCTTGCATTTAAACATTTTTGAGGAAAAAATAAAGACGTGAATAATAACTATTATGTCCCATAGGAAGAGAAAACTCTATAGCTAATAGCCTAATGTTGGCCACCGACATGCTGATTTTTTTTTGTTAAGTGCACAAACACATGATGTTACTTTAGAAATGTTTTAAGAAAAAGGATAATGACTGTAACCAAGTCGTTCCCTACATCGGGAAATCTATACTAGTTGCATTATTGCGTCTGTATTAATGTACTTAATTAGCTAACTAGCTTGCCATACATTATTACATTACGTCAGATACCATTGATGGGACAGATAAGTGTTACTTGGAGTAGAACTGATGACACTGTATGTTAGAAGCATTCATATGTTTGTGGTTGAAAACTGAATGAAATATCTGGTGTGATGGCAGTTTCACAACAATTTGAAGCAAACTGTGTGCTAATTTGTACTATCAGTACATTTCAATTCCTCAATTCCTTCAATGTCTCAACGATTTGTTTTCATGAATACAAGGCAAGAAACTGAACTTTGCTAAATCGTGAAGTGTGTTAGTTTATTACTGAACTCAGACTGTACTGTTAGTGACTATTGCATATTATTACAGATACACATGCAGTTCAGTAAGACTCACACTGTACACGCACTGTGATTTCTAAGAGCAATGACCTTGGTGTCTTCCACACTTCACACAAGGTCACACACATTTATTATCTTTCATCTTGTCACGTACTCAAACTCACGTTTTCACTCTTACATCAATATCAGGAGGAAGCAGTTGACACGGAGGGCGCACAAGGACACGCAAGCTCTAACTCTATCATAATATATATGATAAAGACATTAATGTACATAAACACACATATAGTCAAACATTCATAAATTCATTTTAATAAATTCAAATAAGCTTCATTCACACGCACTAAAAAACATCCACAGATGTAGTGTGAACGACAGTGTGTGTGTGTATATATCTATATGTGTGTGTGTGTGTGTCCCTGGTGTCAGTGTGGAAAGAACAGACCCTCTGGCTGCTCTGGCGCGGGAGTATGGGGGATCTAAGAGGAACGCTCTACTGAAGTGGTGCCAGAAGAAAACAGAAGGCTATCCGGTAAGGAGCACAGGCCATAACCTCCTCCCCTCACATCTCTCTCTCTCTCTCTCTCTCGTTTTCTTTTTCCCTCTTTCACTTATTTTGTTCTAAATTCTCCAAACAAGAACTGCACCTAGTCACATTCACGCTTTCGGTGCTAACCAAACAATATATTTTCAATCATTTAGCCCTAAGTGCAAGCCAAAAATAATCTGTGTGAAATTAGATAATGATGAGGATCATCAAATTCTCCCTGTGCTTGAGAACAAAGCCATTAACACAGAAATTGTGTGAAATCATTAGCAGTGTCCATGTGTTTCAAAGCAGAGCTGTGTACATTTGTGAGCGTTTAGGTCTATAGTTTGGCAGCTGTGCTGTTTCTGCACTTCCCGGTGTGTTAGGGTTTGTTCCCATGACTCCTCATGTGCTAATAGCATCTATAAGGCTGAAAGGGATTAGAGCCGAGCCTCATGTCTTCATGTGTGAGAGCTAAAGCGCTTAGCTCCACTAATAGTCTCCTCTGGTAAACAAAGATGGCTGTGTATGTATATATGTATAATGGTTTCTTCCTTCCTGCTCTCCTTTTTCATCATGGCTGTATTAGAGGATGAATAGATATTTAGGTCAATGGCTAAGAATAAGAGGAGGAATTCCAGAAACATGATTTGTTCTAAGGCAGACTGCCCCGAGTATCTTTGTCATCTTTTGCTTGTGTTGGAGATTCTATTCTTTCATAATGTCAAGTTACTCTATTTAGTAGATTTACCGGATCACTTCGCAAGACAAATGTTTGCTTAATATCTGTTATATCTGTTGACTGTTATATGCTTCATCATGTTTTTGTGAGAATTTCCTGTTTGATTCAGAAACAGGGCACTAAGAGTAGTGTGTGTGTGTTTACTTCATGTCCTCACTGTGTCCTCTTACCTAGACTCACCTATAAAGGGGTAATAGTCAGTCCTGCTGGGGCTGGAATGCAGTAAGAAGCTTAAGCTAATAGTTGGGGGTTTTTCATTATCGACCATAATTAATCTTATTATTTGCTTGTGCATTTTTTCCATGTGCGTCCTTGTAATTAAAGTCTCCTTTAAGAGTCAGACTCTTTCTCAGCTCCTTGATGGTGGTATCAGCTTACAGGAAGAATAGGACGAAACACTAAATTTAGCACAGGAGGGTAAGAAACAGATAGATAAACTATGTGTTAATGAGTGTGTCGGTGTAAGTCACTTCCTGCTGAATTTGAAACCGGTTTACACTTTTTCGCAAGGGCTGTTGTCAGGTTGTTTTTTTTGTTTTTTTTGTGGTAGCTGGAGGGGGGTGTCATGTACACAGCCTGACTACAATCAATAAAAAGTCACATTTCCTCATGTACCTGTGGGGGGGAAAAAGTAAATGCAAAAAAGAAAGCAGCGCATTACATTAACCTTTAACTTTAATAAAGACCATCTGTTACAGTCTGTCATGTGCTCAGTCCATTTACAGCTATTCCTGTTCATTTGAGCATACGTCTCAAATTAACGTCAAAAGGCACAGAGATACAAAAGCAGAGATTAGGAATCTGGAGAACAGTTGTAGCCTCGGGCCGGCTCTCCTTCCACACTTCAACCTGAACTCAACCTGTGCTGAGGAAAAGGTCACAGCATTCGTCCATGACTCCATATCATAAGGGTCATTTGCTGTAAGATTATTCCCTCTCACACTGATGCCTAATAGCACTGGAACAGCCACTAATTGCCATCTAACACGCAGAAACTGACAGCACAGTGCCGTGTAGTGTGTGTGCATAGACAGCATCCTTATTCAAATCATTTCCCCTTCCTTCTGTTCTCAGGGTGGGGAAAAGACACAGACTGGCAGATATGCACATACTCTATCAAAAGATTATTCAATAACAGTACAAGATTAAACTTGGAATCTTTTAAGACGGTGGCGCAGTGGGTTCTCTGGTTTCCTTCAGTGTCATGTAGGTGGATTGGCTAAGATATTGCTCCAGGTGTGAATGCGTGTGTGTGTGTGTGTATACTGCCCTGTGTTGGAATGGCGTCGCATCCAGGGTGTATTCCTGCCTCACGCCCAGTGCTCCCAGAATAGTTTCCGTCTCCGCAGCGACCCTGACCAGACTAAAGTACTTACTGAAAGTGAGTAATCATTTCAAGTACCCAGCATTTCCTGGGATGATCTGCATCAGGAGGATTTATCAGCAAACAATAAATATTGATTGTGGTGTTTTATTAACCAATATGGATTTTTAAGGGCTGATATTTAGAAATGGAAAATGGGTTGTAATTTATAGACTTCTAGATCATTCAGTCTGAAAATATTTGTCAGTATAAACAGGATATAATATAAAATACTCTGTCCCAGTGTCCAAGGCAAATAAAAAATTTGCTCTCAGCCTGATTTATATCCACAGCAAAATGGTTAAATCTAGAACCAGCTGGGGTTCTTTGAGAGAAGGTTCCAAGCAGAACGTCTTTAGGAAGCTAAGAACCCTTATACCAGAGCGCTGTTTATGTAAGTTATTGTTTCTATTGAAACAGCTTACACAGGGACTGGAATGTCTTTAAGACTTCTGGTTTCTCGGTAACATGGCAAGCTGCATTTATTTATTTATTTTTGTTTGTTTGTTTGTTTGTTTTTTGTCTTATTAACTTATAAAAACTGCCTGCTGAGAGACGCGTATAGACGTCTCGTGGGCATTCCACAACATTAAATGTAACTATAAATGGATAAAAATGTGTCAGTCGTTAATAAATCACACCACATTAATCCTTAAACGCATCACACCACTCGGTCGTTGATTATTTTCCTGTAACAGCACACACCACCATGCTTTATTCCATACATCACTTTTCAAAAGAAACCCCTTTTACTAAGAGTGTAGACTTTCTATGAGAATGATTATTCTGCATGAACATAAGTCCTTTGTTCAATGCTATTTTTTAAACATGGCAACTATTCAGTTACTATTATGATTGTATTTTCATCCATTAGTTATGCTTTCTTTCATATCCTGTGCTCCAGCTTTAATTAATGATTGACTTTGTACAAACTTTATAATACATTTTTGAGGTTGAAACCCACAAATGTAAACCACTTCTGCATGACTCGGTAGACATTAGCTTCCGTTTTTCTTTGGAACCCGTTCATCGTTCATGCTTCCTGTCCTCCTCTCACCAAAAAATTGTTATTAAAGCTACTTATTAGGTTAGATTATGTAAAAATGGCAGCATCAGTCCACAACACACACAACTCTACAGTTGGCTCAGAAGAGGTATCATCATTAAAGAGCGGTGAAAAAATAAGCACAAAGCTGTGATAGAGCATCACATTAGATATCTGTCTGTCTGTCTATAGGAGTGTTTTTGCCCGTCACCATCACTGAGCAAAACACCGAATCATCAACGAGATTTATACTGCTGTTTTTACTGTTACAGTGCTTACTGTCTGTCAAAATTCTCGTGTGTTATTTTAATGAACTGTGTTTTTTGTCATTGTAGTTTGATGACAGTAGTCGTGTTGTCATCAAACTAGAGAGAGAGAGAGAGAGAGAGAGAGAGAGAGAGAGAGAGAGAGAGATCATGGCAGATGCTTTGAGCCTAAAGGACCAAATCAGCTGCCCAATCACAGGCAAATTGACAGAAGGTAAATAACAAAGTGAGGCAGGTTTGACCAAGGCTACATTAAAGCTAATCCCTCCAGGAATGGAGACACACACACACACACACACACACACACACACACACACACACACACATACACACACCAAAGCTACCTGCCCTTAAGCATGTCAATACTTTTGCAAGCACGTAGCCCACATTTAAATGTCCATTTCCTCCAAAGTCATTAATGAGAAAGGGTTTTTATTAACAGGAGGCTATAATGGGTTAAAGTGAACAATGCAGGTTTAATGAGGATACACACATGCACGTGTAAGGGTTTTTTAGGACGTAGCTATAAACTATACTATAGCTATAAGCTATAAATTATAAACTGAAGGCCGTTAATACATTTCAACTCACGTCACAGTTTCAGTCACTGAACAGAAACAAAATCAGGGAGAATTTAAAGAACGATTAAAGAACATTTTTTTTAGTTCAAAGTTCAGTCATGTCTGAAATGTGTATCCTATCTACTGTGACCTAAAACTGAAAACCTCCTAAAGCATGTCCCCACTGTATGTTTATACTCTCTTTGATCCAGTTTGTTTAGGTCGCTTTCATTTCTTTTCTCTTGTGCGGAGCTGAAGAACAAAAAAGAAGGACCCAGACCCGCTGTTTGTTCAGGACAAAGACAATGAGAAAAGAAAACAGGCGACCAAGGCTGCTCATACAAAAAGAGGATTCAGCTGTTCACTCACTCGCACAAATATAAACAGCACTGCCAGGAGGAGGCTTTGGATCTAAAAATTTCAAAATGTGAGCTAAAAATCAGCAACCTCTGTCGAGCAGCAACCCTTTGTGAAACAGTGGGGGAGCGAGGCTTAGACAAAATACATCTGAGTCATAATTCCACGAGGGAAATATGAGAAAGAGAGATACCAAGGTAACGGATTCCACAAAAACAGTTCCCGCTAAGGCGCACACACACACGCACACGCACGAGCCCCTAGACTGAGATCTGGAGATCTGTACAAAAGGTCTGTTCTGGGACACTGCTAGCACAGATGTTTACTTGCAGCACAACATCACTGCGTCCTGTGACGTCCATTTCCAAACTCGGAAATTCACTCTTGTCCATATGCCGGCCTAGAGGTCTGACCTCAGTGTTCTGTGCTCTACTCTTTCCTATTTTGAATTATTTCAGTGATCTTCCAATTTATTAGCAATATTTTATGGAGCTCTTTATACAATATAAACATATTAACCAACTCTTCAGGCATCTCTCTCTGCAAACATGTAGCATGGCACATCTGTTTATTTCAAGACCAAAATGCACTACAACTATCACAGCACGTCTCAGAATAAAATTTCTTGTAACAAAACACCAAGTGCTACTTCTGGTGCAAAGAGTATGAAGTACACAGGCTTGAGTAAAAGTAAAAGTAGACATCAAGAACACAGAATACGTCATCTGATGTAATTACTTTATCAATGACCTTTTTATGTCTACAATTGGCACGGCTAATCCGAAACTGTTCTCTGCCTTTTAGAACAATTATTTAGCAAAGTCAACACCATCTCGATTATATATAAAGAAAGGTAATGTTTGCTGGTTAGCTAACTTCGTAGCTAATGTAGCTTCTAGCACTTAGACATATTTAACACAACAGACAATCGCTACTGAATCTTGAAGTGATGTGTTAAGTTTAATACAGAGTTTTCATACTGTAAATCCTCAAAAGATCTGGCTAGCTACTCCAGCTCACTCAGCTAGTGAGTGGCTTACGCAGCTGTGAAATGCGATATCTCAGCAGGTTTTGGTTCGGGGATATTTTTCAGATCATTATTACGTTGTTTCCTCTGCAGCATTTATAACTGAAGATAGCTGATAAATTGGGTCAGGGATGCTCATACACATTGCTGCTGCTGACTAAAGCATTTGGCTTCCAAATTTTAGACTTTTGGCAGATAACTGCTTTAGTTTGTTTGGCCCAAGAAATTGAATTTTGTTTTTGTGCATTAAAATTGTTTAAAAAAGAAAACCTCAAATAAAAATAAAAGTACTATGAGTTAGTGATACTCAAAAAACGTACTGTTACAGTGAACCATGTACACAAGTACTTGTAATTGAGAGTACGTGTAGCTAACTGCATTGAAGAGTTTTGGAAACGTGAACTCTGTATGGAAAAAGTGCCTGTTAGCAAGTGTGAAAAACTGTAATGGTAACTCACGTAAGTTCACATGCTTGGGGATTTTACTGATGATGATGGTGTGTGTGTGTTCAGGAGCGAGAGAAACTGAACGTTCATAACTTCAGTTTATATGAACCACTACTTTTATTACTTGTATTTCACCTCGTCAGTCTGTGATGTGATGGGAAAATCATATTTACTATTTCCTCTTTTAGCTGTGATGTAATGTGGCCCAAACATTGTTGGTGTTACTCAGCTGAAAATATCCTCTCCAGCTCATCATGACCTGCTCATAAATCAATGCATTCTCAACCCTGAGTTCATGCCGTCTGTTGGAATAGCTGTTAAACTGCTGCTGTGGCTCTTGTGCTCACACAGACACTGGGTGCCAGCTCGCATTATTTGTATCTCTGTGCTGTCTCTCGCTCTCTCCCCTCGTTTGACATCTCTTATGATTCATAGCTCTGAGTCTTCACACCTCAGACTCTACTATCTGCTGCACTTCTTTCTTTTTCTCATCTTTCAACAGAAGCAGGATGTGCTGAAAGCTTTATATTTCACAATGTAAACATATTTGAAGGCCCAGTGAAATCCAAATACAGATTCTTAGGAAGTAGGGTGTGTCTACTATCATGGCTACTTTTATAACAGTGCAAATATTGACCTCAGACAAAGAACTGCATTTACATGAAGAAGAAGAAGAAGGAGAAACATGTCAGATGGAAACCGTAATGTTTGGCTGGAAAGTATCAAGGCTGAATGCTGGTATACACTCTTACGTTATGTTGAGTCACACGTTTTCCTCCATAACAGTAAAAATCAGCCTATCATGGCTGGTACTTAAGCACAATTCTGCTTTAAAGATGTAAATGTACAATGTACTGAACAGATACGAACAACAAGTGCACTATTCTTTTTTTTTTTTGGTTTGTTTTTTTTTATATAAAAGCTTGCCAGAAAGGTTCACATAGAAACCTGGTTGAGACTGGAGGTGTGCATCGGAACATAATAAAAAAAAAAGTTCTGCTAGCAGGAGGTTTGTACTTCCATGCGGGACTGAATCGAAGGTCAGATATGAAGCTTGCAGGACAAAGAAAGACCTGTGAGAGCTACGCGTATGCAAGATGGCCAGTGACTGTGTCCTGTGGTCGTTTGGCTTGTGCACATCCTCAGAAATTAGCGTGACGCGTCCACATGGCTCAGTACCAATGTAAGTAGTGGAGGCAGTGTAGCACCATGTGACAGGTGTCCCCAACTAAAAAAAAAAAACAAATTATCGTCATGTCTCAAATCACAAACATATACACTATTCTAGATCCTTATGGAGTAATAACACTAACAGTGTTCCTATTACAGTTAGTTTGTGAATTGAAACCTACTGAAATGTTTGTTTTAAGTATCAGTCTTCTGGATTGTGTAGTAAATATTTTGGAATGTTCAGTGGGGTTTTTAAATCTGAAATGGAGATCATGACAACAATCACATCAACAGCGGAAAGTTTTAAAGACAAACAAAACTCGTCCGTTTGTTTAACGTGGCTGGGCATGAAATCAGTAAACATTACAGTTTGACTTGGAAACCAGATGGACAGTGAAGTCCATCGATTTATTCACTTACAGCCATTGACTGGATGACATGGCCATGGAATGTGATTTCTTTCCCAGTTATATAACAACGTCAAACTATCCTGGGACAAGTATTTGGATGTGTGTGTGTTTATTCAGCAGACAGGAAATGCTGTAATCGCTGTAAGAGAACCCTTTCTTGATTTCACCTCATGATCCAAAGTTAATTAAAGTGACCAGATATACTGTTGACTTGTAGTCTACACTGTACTCACATAATATGGCCGGTGTATTTTATTTATTTGATCATGCATTATTTAAACCTGTCTGCATTTTAGCCATTTATTTTGGTTTGTCTTAAGGGCTTGTCAAGTATAAGCACCAACATGCATTAAGTTCCCCTCCACTGCCGAATAAAAATAAAAAATGGGGTGAAAAAGCTTATTTGTTTTTATGTTCTGAATTTCATAGAAAGCTGCTGGAGCATAAATAGTCTGAAATTTCATTACCAGATGATACAAAGCCACACGCTTGCAATTACACTGCCAAGGCCTCGTCTTTATTGAGGAAATGACAATAGGAAGCACTAATGACGCTGCCATACACTTTGCTGTCTGCCTCAGTCTAATGCTGTAATTTGGATCAAAGTGGGTGGGTATAATTGGCTAACTCCATGACTGGAATGACATTTAGCCCTTGTAGCTCTTAAAACAGAGTCTGAATTAGCAAATACACAAAAGCTAGTTAACTAACGCCCATGCTAATGGGATGAGGACATTAAATACATTTTTAGGGATTTTATTAAAAGTTGATTTTTTTGACATAAGTATTTACTTTCAATCTATAATTTGGGTAACAGTCACTCCGTATCACAATATCACTGAGAAAAAAGAATGAGAGAACTACATTTCTTGCTACCATGATGAGGAAATTCAGATAATGAAATATGCTTTTGAAAACATGTGACTTGTGGAATAGTCCAAATATTTCATAAGGTGGAATGTCTTCAGGTAACAAGGTTGAGTGATTGTAAATTTTTCATCATGGAAAACTTGTGGAAAAGAATGTTTCAAGCATTAATTAGAAATAATAAGATTTTTTGGAATTTAATGATTACATTTCAAGGTAAGGTGGAGCTTGGACAGACAACAGTGCTGATTAGAGCTGTGGAATATGTAGGATTTATTACTGTTGTATACACAGGTTGTTGTGAAGGACACTTTAGCTCTGTTTAAAATGTCACCTTTTACAAAAGATTTTTTTTAACCGAACCTGCTATGTCAGTGCCAAATCTTTGCATCAACAAAATCACCATATGTATCTCTCTCAGTCTCACATAAGCAGGCCAAGAGCGACTTCCTGTCACTGGATTCAGTGTTTGCTTTTCAGAGCCCGGTCTCAGCATGTTGATCGAAGCCGTTGTTGTTTTAACACTGCAGACCCTGTTCGCTCTCTCTTCTCCCTACATGTCCGTTTCATTACGCGGCCACATGGGTCACACTGACCAGGATGTAGTTCTGTGTTTCTCTACCTCACTTCTGTACCACACACATACACACACATGAGCCCCAGCACTCATTTAACCCCCTTTGGGGTGTGTGTGTGTGTGTGTGTGTGTGTGTGTGTGTGTGTGTGTGTGATTTGTTGATAATTATGGAACTCAGGATTGGTAGAGAGACAGCTGGTGCAGGCATGTAAAGAATGTCAGTGTCCAAGTCAGGCCTGTGCAGGTCTTCCTTATCAACAGGAGAGGACAGGAAGAGAGAGACAGGTGAATAAAAATAGGCTTTCTGGTGTGAGCTCCTCTTTCACGTTAAAATTCTTGGAAATTTGTTACATTCCTATTCTGGAGAGTCACTAAATCTGCAGGTCACCACACTTCTTTATTCACCCTATTAACGTTTGTGTTGTGTTCCTGAGTAACAATGCATCCATGTACTGTTGACGTTAGACAAGAAATAACCTTTAAATCGTCTATGTTTTGGAGGGAACAGTAAAGACAAATAAAATCACTCTCATCTCTATGGATGGTCCTACCAGCAGGCAATTTTTTTGTTTTATAACGTGAGTGGTGCAACAGAAAAAGCGTATCATCATCTGGAGATCGAGTTAGAATCCCTGACAATGCCACAGCCATCCGTGGCCAAGGAATTACATTACAGGCATTTAGCAGACGCTCTTATCAAGAGCAACGTACAAGTGCAAAAGTCAGGTACAAGAAGTGCTGAACTTCTAGATGAGATAGTTCTAGTGCCAAATGAACAAGTGACAGAATAACACAGTGTAATATTCTGTTGA
>JAOTRR010000032.1:12248195-12258986 GCA_028570945.1 Gogo arcuatus
CACAGCATGCACTGTGCACATACACGCACGCGCACACACACACACACACACACTTACTTCAGTACATATTATATGAGTGTTTCCAAAAGGAACAAACCGCAGTCACTGAGATGATGAGTGGAAAAAGGATTGAGAGTGAAAGAAGAGCAGGATAAAAGCTGGAGGAAGGCTTTAGGAGTAGTGTGAGACGCTGACACGAGCGAGTGTGTACAGGCTTCACACTGGCCTGGCGACTGAAGTGCAGGAAGTGAAGAATTAGGGCGAGCAAATTTTCACTATGCTCCTAACGCTGCTGCTCACGTCCTAGAAATCCGTTTCTGTCTCCTCACATTTACGAGACGCTCGCATAAGTAAGGAATAAACACGACATCAAGATCATATACCAACCAGAGGTACTCATGGTGATTATTCTCTCTCTCTCTCTCCCTCCTCTGTTCATGCGCTGAATGCGAGGCGCAGGGTGAAATGTAAGGGCTGATCACATGTGCCATGTTCTCATCCATTATTCACACACAGACCTTCAAACCCGTCTGTTCCTCTGCCCTTTCACTCACTCTCTCTTCTCTCTCACACACACACACACACACACACACACACACCCCTGTGGACACACAGCAGTGTGTCACACAAGAGACCAAAACAAACCACGACCCAGAAATACCCTATAACACCAGATCAGCGGAGACGCCAGTGTCTCACCCCCTTTCTGTGTTCCTGGAACATTCAGCATCGATACAAAAAGGACTGAGGCTACGATTAAAAAACTAATAAATAAAAAAACAGCTGCACATCAATCCTCTTCTGTGAGCTGCTCCAGATTAGCGAGAGCGTTCCGAGAGATCTGAGCATGCGAGATATACTGCGTTTATTTGGGTCTTGACCCATTTGGACTTCTTTTCCTGGGGTCTGGTGGGAAAATAAGACAACACCGCAACCCGGCTGGCGCTAAAGCTGGAACTGGGAGTTAATAAGGACAGTAAGAACTAGGAAGGACAGATTTCAGACAGTCCATCTTTTCCAGAAAAGCACGTCAGGGGACGAAACACAACAGGAAGAAAATACCAAGGCAACAGTCTGGCATGAACGCTAAATAATAGTAATAATAATAATAATAATAATAAGCTCGTCCATAGTTTTGGAGCAAATACACGACAATCCCTCCTTCTTGTTTTCTGGTGGCTCACAAGACGAAAGCTTGTGAAGTCACAGGTCACAGTTTAGTAAAGACGATGTGAAGTGAAAGTGACTGTGAGGAAGTGTGCATCTATCACATCCTGTGTCCTTTCCCCTTCGGTTAATTAGCTTTTCTGCTCAGGGAGGGGTTTTTTTTTGTGTGTGTTTTTTTGAAAAAAATGACAAATGTTACAACTAACCTGTACATTAACCCTCTGCGTTTCCTATCTCTGCTACGTACTGTACAATCCAGCTCAACTGCTTTAAACAAAAATAAAAAATAAAAAATAAATAAATAAATAAAAAGCTTTCAATTGACAACGCTCCAATAAATAACTGGAACCCATTTTGTTATTTTTTACTTATTATTTTGCATTTTGTTTATTTTTATTTTTTTTACATGGCATCTCCCTCCTCTTCAGAGGTTAATAATGACTTTGTGGATGGATGGATGGATGGATGGATGGATGGATGGAAGTGTTCACAAACTAGCATTTAAAGGAGAGACAGAAACATATGACTGGCATCACTAAGATTCAGGAGTCAGATTTTTCAGGAGATACAAGAGTGAGATTTTCAGGAGTTAGATTCAGGAGTGAAGCTCAGGAGTGAGATTCATGTATGTGACTTCATGGTGTGTTTAAACTGAGGGAGTGAGGGATCTACCCTTTCAGAATCTCACTGCAAATCTGTCTCTTACTCCCCGAACATCAGCTAAATTAATAGCTCATGTCACAGAACGTCTCGAGGGTTAAGGCTCATGTTCAGGTGAAGCCCTGAAATGTGAAAAGTGAAATGTGAAACAGGAGTGAATGACTGTGGAAACACACACACCACAACAAATTCAACAATATTCAGCAAACCCTGACAGATACAAACAGAAGAAATGTGCGAGTTAAACACATACTGCGGCGCTCAAGTTACAGTCTTCTAAGTAAATAAATCTGTCGTCGTGTTGCTCTTTCTGCTTCGCTGTGATGGAAAGAAATGCTGAAATCCGACCACAGCTGGGCTACAGCCGCTACAGGAAATGTACATGTGCACTAAAAGGCGTTGTCGTTTGCTCTTTAACCTTCACTTACGATCACAAAGCTCATTCAGGATTATTTGTACAGAGTTCAACTCCAGTCTTCATGATTAGCAGGAACAAGGATTTGATTAAAGCTTGTGCTACATTTTATAGCAGCATAGCGACATACAACTGTACATCACTATAACAATGACAGTTTGTGTCCTGCTGCTGAATAACAGCCAGATGGTTACATTTATAAAGAATAGTTTTGGTCCCATAATGGAGCCTTGAGGCATGCCGCAAGCAGCTACTTAAATAAATAAAGCAGCACAAAAATAGAAAACGCTCCTAAATCTGAACTCATTTATAATCTTAAAAGAGCAGGATTTATGCTATAATGGACCCAAGACAAAGGAGCAAAGTGGACCAAGGAGGTAGTTAGTTGTTCTAGGCTCTACTTATTTCTGGTCTGTTATATCACACATGCGATGACGCACATCTTTTAAGCGTACTGCTTATAATTAATGAACGCAAGACTAGTCATTAATCATGCTAACGTAGTTAACTGATCTCCATTAGCTTTTAGTCTCCGTTAGCCATGTTAAGTGTATGAGAAGTGTGCTTTATGAAGAGTGCTTAATGGAGGGAAGGTCAAGCTACCTGTTAAGGACTGCATTTATGAGGAAATCTTGCTCTCTATAATTCATATGAAATCTTATTAGAAAGCTGGCCAGAGCAAAGCTGCTGGTGTGTGTGCAGCGGAGAGAGAGAACTAGGCTCAGTGTGTAGGACAGTGAATGTGCTTGCGAATCACAAAGGACGTGCCTTAATGCCAGGCTTCTTATCTCTCTGTCTTTTTTTCCCTTTTCCTCATCTGTTTTCTTCTCCCTTTGTGTGTTAACACAGCACCACCTTTCACCTCACGTCCCTTTCCACGTACACACACACAATGATTTACACATCCCAGCGGCGCGGTGACCGGCATAATAAATCTCTATTATAGCACCCGGATGAAGAGACCAAGAATGAAAAGACCCCCACCTGCACTCGTTATACTGTCGTTGTGAGGACCTTCCATTGACTTAATTATTAATTCCGCTCATTACTGCAAAGCTACACTTAGATCTAAATGTAAATGTAACGTAAATGTAACCTTGGTAACCAAAAGGTAGCCTTTTGACTCTTTTAGCTTTTTATAAAAGCAAAAAAGGAGACAAATGTCCCCACAAGGTCAAAACTCACACACACACGTCTCAGATTTTGGATAAAATATGGTGCAATTTTATGGAAGGAAAGAAAGCAAGCTCTCTGGCTTCAACATGTCACTCCTGTGCCAACCATTCTTGGTATTTCTTAGCAGGGTCTGTTGCCCAAATGTGCGCGCGCACACACACACACACACACGCACACAAATTTGAGCATCCATGCATATGTGCGCACACACACAATGTTCACCATCTCTCTCTCTCTCTCTCTCTCTCTCTCTCTCTCACACACACACACACACACACACACACACACACACACACAAAATGCCTCTTGGTGTGAAGTGTGCTATCTGATACCTTGGACTCAATTTGATCCAAAAATCCGATGCACACCAACAAAGTCAACTTCAGCCCCAAATAACCTGTGTT
Source organism: Gogo arcuatus (assembly GCA_028570945.1). Classification (NCBI taxonomy): domain Eukaryota; kingdom Metazoa; phylum Chordata; class Actinopteri; order Siluriformes; family Anchariidae; genus Gogo; species Gogo arcuatus. The sequence goes on from JAOTRR010000032.1 coordinate 12,252,018, forward strand.
AATATATGGAAGGCCACAAGGGACAAAATTCATTTACATGAGCTAATATGTTATTATACCATGAGTTACTATATAAACATTTCTTGGTGAAAAAATGCTTGCGCTGGCCCTTTAAGAGACCTGGTTTTAAATGGGAAAGATTTGGCTGGTATTTGGAGCACAAAAATCTATTTAGACACAGTGATGAGACGCCAAAGTTTACACACGGTTTGGAACATACAGGTGAACTGAGGACAGCACACACACACACACACACACACACACACACACACTTTTTATTATCTGTAATATCCAGAGGTCGCCCACTGTACTGCTGAATCTGTGCTTCTCCGTCAATTGAATGTTATTGGAAATGCCATTACAGTGAAGCGCTTCAGCACACAAAAGGGTCTTGACTAGGTTTTGTGGACTGGGATTTGTGCAAGTGTGCATGTCTGTGTCTCCTAGTGGGCTTTAGAGAGGGGGGGGAAAGGTGAAGAGGGGCTGCATCGCACCTTTTCTGATTTATAACCTTGGCATGCTGGCACATCGCTCATCAGCGCTCCATCTCTCTTCCTTTGTTCCCCTGCTTGCCGTTTGCTTTTTTCTTCTCTCCCCTCATGTTGTTCCGTTCATTAAAGGTCCTCACGCTAACATTTTACACTTGTGACGTACTAAGAGTAAGTGTTCTGGATGTTAAATTTACTGTTTAAACAAAAATGACATCCAGCAATATGTTATAAAGCTATGCTTTACATTATTAGCTCTTTCCTCAGGCACATACAGGATAGAGCGCCTACATGCTAACAGTATCAGGTGAATAATTGGACCCCAACTGTGACTCCTTCCCCCCTTCTCATTCATATTCACATTTCTGTGCTCCCCCCCCTTCATATTCTCTTATACTCATTTAGGAGTATATCTGCCTTTTATTTCATGTGGGACTTCCGTAATCCTCAATTCAGTGCTTAAACACTAAAGAAACGGACATTAAGAAAAGAAAAATAAGCCTCTCTCGCTCACACACACAGGCAACATTTGGCGGTCCATTGTTCATTCCGACAAGAATTAGGAGGATAAACTGATGACACACCGAAGCCAAATCTGTCTTAGAAAGATCCTACTGGCGGCTTGGTGCATGAGAAATGGATCTAAATGAGAGGCTTCAATTTCGCCTGACTAAAATGTGACCCAGATATTCCAGAAACACACTGTATTTCACAACTAGAGGCTGAGAAGGTGCATCACAGACGGATTTATGACAATGAGAACGTACTGTACCGAGTTCAAGTGAACTGGGAGCGATAAAAACAAGATTAGAGTGGATTTAGGGATTTTCAATTTTATTTATGGTATTTATTATGGAACAGATCTAATGAGGATAAATGCCGATGCCACAGGGAGCAAAATTGGCCGTGCTCTCAGGGTGGGAGGGATGCTATACTCTCTGTCCCGTCAATCACGAATGCAGCTGTCTATCTGCTTTTAAAAGTGTGTGTATTTTTCTCCACATCATGTGATGAGACTTTACTATATAATGCCTTTATCAACCCTTCATTGTAAAACTGTTTATAGCTTTAAGATTTTAGCTAATCTAACTTTACCACCAGCCATCACACTGATATCATTTACATGTAATAAATTGGTCCAACACCAATTAGTAAGAGTTTTCCCCAGGGCCAAATGTGTGTGTGTGTGTGTGTGTGTGTGTCCAAGGGCAATGTGCATATGGGTGTGCGCACACCCCAACAACCCCATCTGTCAGGTCTGACAGGCCTGGCTTTGTCTACCAATCCCCTGATGGCAACTGACTGAAAAAAGGTCACATGACATATTGCAAAACAACGTGATGGGCTCAGGGGTGTGATTTATCGCATAACATATTGTTCCCTGTCGCAGCCATTTTCCATTATCAAGTAGCTACAGACACACACACGAATGGCTGTACAAAACCATTACTGCATGAAGGTCCCTATATAGAAAAGAGATACAATGGAAATATAAAGGGGTGGGAATTTATTTCATTTCAGATCTGATGACAGATTATACAGATTACTACATGTCCAGAGTGTGTTGAGGTCCTGATCCTCGGATCAAGTGGCTAATTCACTACCATCAAATCTCTCTATAATAACACAACTTGATGTGAGACTGTGTATACTCATGCACAAAGCATCCAGTATCCTAATCAAATTACCCCATTTTGTATACTTAATACACTTGGTATTTGTAAGGTATTAGCCTAATTTTCTAAGACAGTGTCAGGGTGGGTTCAGAGTTAAATGTGTTTTCTTAGAGTTAGCGTGCTATCTTACTTGGCCAATACATGGATTCTGATTTCATGACTGAACAGAAAACTATGTCCTCTGTCCTCATCTGTTTTTGACGTGTCAGCAGCCTTTGATACAGTGAATCGCCAGAAACTTATTTCCAATCTTGTCTACTCGGGTATCAGGAGATACACTCGGACCTGGTTCTAATCAAACCTTCAGGGTCGATCCTACCATGTAGCCTGAAGAGTTTCAATTTCATCACTGCTACCGGGGTTCCCCAGGGTGCAGTTCTGGATCCACTCTTGTTCTTATACACTAAATTACTGGATGAGGGCTCAGATCTCATGACTTCTACCACTTCAATGTCAATGGCACACAAGTTTATTTCTCTTTTTCCTCCATCTGGCAACTCCCCAGGTTCTTGGGAGATGCTTTCTCTTTGGACAACTGTCTGCCATATGCCTAAATATGAAAGAAGGCCTGGGTCGGAGAGTGCTTTTAGCCAACTTAGAACTCAGGTTTTTTTAAATCCTCAAACTCAGCTGAGAAAGCTTTCTTAAGAACTCCCACCAACCAATTTACCAGCTGCAAACAACACAAAAGGATTAAAAAAGAACAGTGACTGAGATAAGGCTGAGAGAGGGAGAAACCAAGATATCGAAATAGTACAAGAACTCCCTTGAGGGAACATGACATGGTAGAGAGACAGCAAGGATAAGGTAGGATAGGAAGCCAAAAGATAGCCAGTGGATACTTTGTATGTCCAATAATTCATGTATATAAAAAGCGCTAAGTTAACTATCCCTCTGTTGCGTAACATGTCCCCAGTGAAACTGCGCTTTCAAGCAAATATGAATTGAGTCTAAGTTTAGAAATAGTAGAACAGTCACAAGCAAGTGTTTCATTTATTATCAAAAGTTTTTCTGACCAAGTAAAAACCTTGAGTGCAGTATCCTGAGTGTTGGTCTCAATCCACTCTCACGTAACACACTGTTGTGAAGACTGAAACCTGAAGATTTGACTGACAATGTGTAGAGAGTTGGACATGTGCGCTGAACAGGCATTGATTTGCTTTCTGTTGCTTCCCTTGAAGCCACTTTAAAGTGCCTGTAGGATCTTCCATTAGGCTGAAAGGAGATGATCATGTGCAACATTAGTTAGCTGATTGACCCCCAATTACCATGGTGGCCCCCAGGGTTTAGAGGTTAACTCTGGGGCAGAAGAAAACAAGGCTAACATAACAGACTAAGTAGAAAAGTAGAGGGGCCACTGACCACTTGAAGCACTTCTTGTTTGGCCAGAAAGTTCAAAGACTTCCACATTGGCTGGAATCTTCCTCTATTCAATTCAACTGCATACAATTTAATCTTCCAGTAGCTTTCAAGACAACAAAGATTTTAATATCCCAGTGCATGGAAAATGAAAATATGAACCTTCATTCTGTAAAAAAAACTTAATGTCACTCACAGCAACAGGCTCTAAATAGAGACTTGACCATTTAAGGCCTTTTAGATGCTGAAGCCACAGACTTGGTCAATAAATGTGGAACTCTCGAGAGACCGAAGGGAAAATCTTGGGTCTTTCCATCTTGGCCTGACCAGTTAAGAAAACAGCAGCTCCTTCAGCGCTGGAATCTTTGCTACTGCTAGGTAGTCACATCATTCCTCTGTGATATGGGGAAAACAGGCATATATGATGGTCTCTTATCCATGCTCCCCCATTTATTCTCGTATGTCCTTCAATTACATTACCCCTTTTTACGTGGTTGTCACAATAAAGTTTAAAGTTAAAGTTATGGTACATGAATCTTCTCTGCTGACTTCTGCAGTACATGCAACCTTTCAATAGTGGGTATAACTGCTCAGTAACTCTGAACTGGGATTCGTTGTATGGTCTGACTCCTGTTATTTAGGGAAGAAAAAATTGCTTAACAGTGGATGATACTAGTTTTTAAGACTAGACTATTTTTAAAGCAATACTTTGACACTGGGGCAAGACAGTGAAACAAAGCTTTAAGACTCTGGGTCAAACCAACTGGGATGAATCAACCTTTCTGAAGCACCACTGGATTGAACTATCCTTTTTATTGCATATGTTTGCTTAACTAACCCTGGTGCACCAATGGATCAAACCAACCTTTCTGCTGCACCCATGAATCAAACCAACCTTTCTCCTGCACCAGTGGATCAAACCAACCTTTCTGCTGCACCATTGGCTTGAACCAACCTTTCTGTTGCATCATTGGGTCGAACTAACATATCTTTTGCAACAATTGTTTGGACCATCCTGTTGGCTCCATAATTGTACTTAAGGCTGGCCCCACACTAGAAGATAATCGGGCTGATTTTGGGTCCGATAATCGCGGGGTTCGAGGCTGGAAGCGATTATCTGCCCAAATAATCCTGTAGTGTGAGGGTTTTACAGATTCAATCTTAAGGTCACCAACTGGATCGGAGCTTCCCCGATTTAGAATTGTAAATATCAAACATGCTTGATATTTACGACTAGAAGTAGCGTAGTGTAAAAGGAACAAGGATGGAATATTGAGCAGAGAGCGACCAGACCGGGAAGCGTCATGTTTAGCACGGCATCTCCAAGGCAGTGGAAGGTCAGAGAATGTATAAAAATAACTACATTTCTAATAATCATGGGTTTCACTCTCCCCTCCACCCTCCACCCATGTACTCAACAACATGAGCTTTTCAGAGTGAGTTTCTCTGAGATCCCAAGTCCCCAGAATCACCACTCTGAAATTGTTTAGTATAACCACCAAGTGTGTGGTCCTGTGTCTGGACTGAATCATCTGGTGTGTGGGTTCTTGTGATTAAAATCTTAAAAATCGGTTAAATATGTCGTTATGTAACGGGTCTCCCACATTTTAAAAATCAGTTATGAGTTGAAAATCTTCCAGTGCATACCAGGTCTAACTCACTTTTCTGTTGCACCAATGAGTCAAAGCAACCTTTCTACTACACCCTATGGGGTCAAATTATCCTTTCTGTTGTACCTTATGAGGTTGAACCAACCTTTTTGTGTTGCACCATTTGGTCAAACACTGATGCTGGCGTTTTCTCTCATCTCTCATACCCTCATTGTAGTATTTCCAATCTTGCTTTATATTCCTCTGTGTGAAGTACAGACTCTCCAGCCCCCCAGACCTCAGATGTTCCCAGCGTTTTAAGACTTTTCAGGACAGCACATCCTATCCTTTCAGCATTTTCCTTCTTTCAGGCCATGCCAACTCCACATGTGGTGAAAATAACTCTCCGCTGCCTGCAAGAGCAATGTTCCCTGCTTGTTTTCATTTTATGGTTGTATACACAATGCTGCCAAAGCCACAGTGAGGAAAAGAGTGGGGAAGAGAAGGGGAGCAATCAATCAGGAATGAAGAAGAGATAGACCAACAAGACCACTCATGGCAGGCATCTTTGTACATTTCGGCAACAAACTTTCTCTTATGTAATCACATTCTCAAACACACATAAACGAGGTCTCTGCATGGACCAGTTGCATGGAAATATAAACCGAGATTAGCACCAAAGGTTCGAGTGGGACATGCATTTCTGTGCTTAGTGCATTCCCAGAATCTTCATCAAATCCATGGTTCTTTGCCCTATCTTCCAGGTATGCAAGAGGAGGATGTGATGCATCAGAGATCTCACAAATGATTAACTGAAAACTGTGAGCTTCCCGTTTGGATGCTGGGAAACTCCATAACTGTAATGAAAGGGATATGTTCCAGTAAAGTAGACTCTAATCTCAGTAATATTATAGGACCTTCATTTCTCAGTGAGTGACCTTCTTATATTGAATGAAAAGCCTGATATACAATACAAAAGGAGCCACCACGTCCTCATTCTTTTAGTAGGAATGCACCAATCCCACTTTTTCCATTTCAACAGAAAGACTCAACTGACATCTGATACTAACATCCTTTTGGTAACAGAGCTGACATTCTGCACTCTTCTAATTGCAAAACCCTGGAGTAACCAGGATGGGTTTTGAGGCAACGTGTGTCCCCGTGTTCATGCTCAAGAGATTTCTTGCATCAGTCAACATAAAAACTTGATCAGATAAGGAAATCAGATCTAGTCTGATAACAATCAAGCCTTTGTTGATGTATTTATTATGGTGGTGGCTCCTGAGAGCATAATAATTTAGGAATATTCTATATGGGACCATATTTTAACCAATATTAAAGGCAGGAAGGAAAGTATGCTTCTCGGAAAAAGATAATATGCAATCTACGCACTTAACGAGAACTCCAGTTTAAAAAAACAAACAAACAAAAAAACATAGGACAGAACTGTTACTCCGATCACACAGAATTATCATAACATTAACATGAAAGTATCACACGGGCCTAGACGTGGTTTATAGATGAGTGCAAAGGCACATCCTCAACGGTTTCAATGGTGGATGAGATATTGAAACTGTATCTTTATTCCACAATTCATGTAAAAAAAAAAAGAAAAAAAAAAGTCTTTTTTTTTTTGTCTGCCAAGAATTTAAACCCTATGTTCCAACTGCAATGTTTGCTCAGACTCACATGTTGAGTAAAAACAGCTTCTTGTTATAGTAATTTTCAAAGTGAGACACCTGCACAACACATTTCACCCCCTTAAGCACTAATATGTTGTTTATGAAGCATGTGAATGTGATTGGGTGAGAGAGAGAGAGAGAGAGAGAGAGAGAGAGAGAGAGAGAGAGAGAGAGA
>JAOTRR010000032.1:12353515-12364275 GCA_028570945.1 Gogo arcuatus
CCAGATGTTATTTCATAGTTTTGATGTCTTCAGTATTGTTCTACAATGTAGAAAAGTCAAAATACAGAAAAACATATGAATGAGTAGGTGTGTCCAAACTTACTGCATCACAAATGGAAATAAATGAGATTCCTAGACGGGGTGCCAAAGAGAAGGAAGGAAGATTGCAATATTCTAAGGGTCCGGAACACACAGAGGAATGGATGTTAGGGGGAAAAAAAGGAGTGGAAGCTTGATGCATTACTTTGTCACGATGCCCAAATTGCCTGTTAGAACACATGCCACTGGAAATAATCTACAAAGCCAACAATTTAGATTTAAATTGATTGTCAAATACAAGTCACACACACAGAACACAAATGTTCTTTGAGACACTTGACAAAATATTTTGAGAAAGCACAATATGCGACATGGTGGGTATAGCAGTCACTGGCCCCTTACACTCAGAAAAAAGCACTAAACTGAACTTTTGTATGTCACTGGAGTGGTACTCTCCCTGTAAAGTGCATCTTTTATAAGGTAAACGAAATGTAGTGCACCTTTAAAAATTATTTTAAACTACATATCTGGACATTAGAACGCACAGTGACACAGCAGGTAACGTCACCACTTCACTTGGGTCCGATCGTGAGCTCAGGTTACTGTCTGTGAGGAGTTTTTTCAGGCATGTATTCCCAGTGTCCCTCTGGGCTCTCAGGTTTCCTCCAAAAAACCTGCTAGTACATGGACTTGTTTAGTGCCTCTAGGTGCAAATAAGTGTCCCACCTTTAAACCAAGTGTTCCTGGGATAGGCTCCGGATCTACTGAGATTTTACACTTTGTGCACTTTTTCCAGGTACAAGATGCATACTAAAGATGTACATTTTAAGGTACCAACCTAAGGACAAGGAAAGGTACCCCCACCACCACCACCACCACCACCACCACGAGAGTGATTTGTCTTTTTCTCTAGCTAGGGCCCTACTGGTGGCACACTATTTTGACGCACTGTTAAAGGTGCAACAGTCAATATTTTTCACTTATTACTAGTACAAATAATGTGAACAATTATGTAAAAAATAAATTAACAATAACAATAATAATAGACATTGTGTTAGAACAAGTGTATTAGGTAGCAGGGGGGGAAAAGCAGTTTGGAAAAAAAAAAAAAAATCTGCCATCTGGTCTGGAACGTTTGTTCGTATTTGGATCGGCCTCTCGCCTGTCATTTTATAAACACGCCCCAACGTGTTTCACATCCTCATAAATGACTGAGGAGAAGTTGAATATTTATAAGTTGCGTAGCTTGGTTGAACGTTCGAGTGCACCTGAAAGTGATCTCGTGACGGTCCTTGCTAATGGTATCTAGTGGGTTGACCCATCGTACGTTTTGAGAGCGAAGCTTTGTGTACATGGGCGGAAATGAGGGTGGGTTCACGGAGTAAAAAAAAAAAATTTCAAGTCTTCTTCAGTAAACTATTAGAGACCTATTTTTTTCATAAACCTAATTTAATGCACCTTTAAAGGTTAGTCTTTTTTTCCCTCCAAGATTAGGTCTCAATGGGCCAATTCACGCCTGGCATTAACATGCGTCCTGGGTGATCAGATCTAAGTACAGGTGTGATTGTGTCTCAAAGACGCATCGTGATCCGATCACTCAAACTACGTTGGGAGGTGGTCTGGGACGTGTATCGCCACGTCACATTTGCAGTGGGAACGTGAAAGCATCTCAATGTGTCCCAGACAGCAACTAATCAACCGCCCACTGCGTCACTACCCTAATGGGAAAATATGTACTCGTCACGAGACTATTTGGAAATCACACTGGCACTAGGCTTACGGATAAAGACGATACTATAACATCAGAGACGAACACAGATGCTTTTCATAGTTCAATGCGTCATCGCATCTCTCATAAGTTTTGTTACCAGACCACACGATTAAAACGTTTGAAGCTACCATGCATGTACATGATTACATGGATTAGTGGATAGGATTTCTGCCTGAAAATAAATACAGCATATGACTGATAGGATAAATGTTCATGACAGTGGAAACAACCTATAAAATCCAATCACAAGTGATGACTGGAGATTAATTCATAATGCCAGGTGTGAACAGTCAAAATGTCTCGGACATTTGAATGACTCCCGCCCATTTTTATGAAGCTCCGCCCCCGTCTCAGGTGGCCCATGAAATGACCAACATCCAAACACAAACAAGTTCCGGACCGGAATTAATTTTTCAAACGAGTTTTCTCCATTGACTTAATAAAACTTTTGAAAAGGCACTGTTTGTGTTTTTATCACGTACTACGTATCTTTCAAGTTACCTGTAGAAAGAAGGGCTAAAAGAAATCCTGTATTGTACCTTTAAGTGCGGGTGAAGCGGGTCCCCTGAGCCTGTAGGCGGAGTTCTTACCTACTGAGGAGGAGTCCTCGTGCTCGGAGCTCAGGTAACCGTCACTGCGTCGCTCCGGTGTGCTGCGGCCCGAACCCAAGCTCCCTCGCAGCGGCACAGACGGCGATAATCTCCCGTCATCCCCGGAATCAAAATCCTTACTGAACCTAAAGGGTCTGAGCGACGAGTTGCGGCTCTCCCGCGCCCTGGGCTCGATCAGGTTCTTCCGCACGAAGCTCTCATTGAGCTCCACGTCGTCGTAATCTCTGTCGCTGTCGCGCTCCGAGTCCCGTCTCCTTCTGTCGCACTCATCATGGAGATGTGAGGAACCTGGACCTGCAGCGGTCTCCTTCACCAGGATGGACTTTTTCAGCGGAGGAACCAGTATAGGTTTCCCGGTCTTGCTTCCTCTGGCCGGCGTGTTGCCGCTCAGCTCCTCCCCGCTCCTGCTCCTGCTCCCGGCAGCGTGCAGCCTGATCCCCGGGGGAGCTCGCATGCTTTCCCGGTCTGTCTTTTCAGGTTTGGTGGCCGCGACATTCGCGTCGTGCTCCTTGTTCCCCCACCTCTCCGCGTCGTAACTTTTCCTCTTCTGCGCGATGGTGGTCTGCAGGTAAATCACCTTGAACTTCTCCATGGCCAGCTCCTGCTGCAGGCTTTTCAGCCGCGCTTTGCATCGCTCCAGCTCGCTCTCGATGTCCTCCACGGAGCACAGGTTCATCCTGGGCGCCTCGCCGTCCGGAAATTCATTCCTCCAGTGCTTTTCAAACTCCTCCTGTTCCCACATTCTTTTTTTCTCCTAATTCTTCTTTGAAAGAAAAGTGATTCCCAGAAGGAAAATGCCTCACAAGTCTCCCAAAACAACGTCTACACACTCAAAACTTAATGTATTTTGTTTATAGAAGTGCTCATTTTTTTTAACCTTAGCGCGTGCGCTTCCTTCCATACGCGACGGATCTGTTTGGGGGAAGAAGAAGAAGAAAGAAAAAAAAAAAAAAAAAACAACCTTTCAACTTCCGCAACTTTGGGAAGCGATGACGTCACCGTGCTGGGATCCAATCACATGAGCCCCTGGGGACAGAACAGTTAGTGGGTGCGTGCACGAGCGCATGCTACCGTACTTCATAAACAGTACGCAAACCGCGCAGTGCGCCGCACTACTTTACATACTGTTTAGTGCGGACTGCGGAAGGTTCCGGTTTGGTGTGAAATCAAGTGTGGACCGGATTTTCGAACCTGTTGGCTGCGCGCTATGCAAATACATCAGCTCAGTTGCTCAAAACACTACAAACAGGACGTCAGTCCGTAGTTTAAAAAAAAAAAAGGTTCACTCTACAGTGTTCTTCTAAGGAAGCCAGGTTCATCCACTTGAAAAAAAAACATTAAGTCACATAGTATGTCATAATAAATCTCATAATTATGACTTTGTATCTCATAATTAAGCTATGAACATTTTCTCAGAATTATGACTTAATATCTCATTATGAGGTAGCAAGTCATTATTATGAGATACTAAATATAATTGACGTAGTAAGTCACCTGTCATTATTATGAGGTAGCACGTCATTATTATGAGGTAGCACGTCATTATTATGAGATAGTAACTCGTAAGTCGTTACTATGAGAGGATTTCATTATTATGAGATACTGAGTCATAATTATGTGATTTAGTGTCATAATTATGAGAAAATTATCTCATGATTATGATTGCAGAAACAGGCTTCCATATTTTTCAGTTTATGGGTCTAGGTAGAACCTAAAGGAATCCCTGAAGAACCTTTTTTTAAAGTGTGGGGTGAGGGAGAACACATTAAGGGTTCCCCAACAGAGCCAAAATGAAGAACCCTTTACCTTTGTTTTAAGGGTTGCCCTGTTTGTAATGTTTTAGGCCAGTTAGTTATGTTTGGATAGCACACCAACTGATATGAATATCCGGCACACAACTTACTTCCAAATAGTATGCAGTACACAAATACATACACACATGCAAAGTAGTATGGTGCAATAATTGTCCATCTTCAGTAACTGCTTTATCCTGGTCAGGGTGGCAGTGGATCCAGAGCCTCTCTCAGGACAAGTGGTCAATTAGGCCAATCTGTGTGACAGGGCAGCATGTCGGTGCGGTTGTTAGCACTGTCACGTCACAACAATCAAAATCTGGGTTCAAACCTGCCAGTCGAGCCGGGTCCTTTCTGTGTGGAGTTTGCATGTTCTACCCGTGCCTGCGTGGGTTTCCTCCAGGTCTCCAGTTTCCTCCCACAGTCCAAAGACATGTGGCTTAGGTCAACTTGCTACTCTAAATTGCCCATAGGTGTGAATGTGAGTGTGAGTGGCTGTCTGTCTCTCTGTGTTATCCCCTAATAGATTGGCGACCTACCCAGGGTGTACCCTGTCTCTCGCCCAATGTCAGCTGGGATTGACCCACAATGGATAAGCGGTATAGAAAAGGAATGAATGAATCCATATACCTGCATTTTTCCAGGAGAACCTCCACAGAAACAAACTCGTGCGTGTGTTGGATATTCATTGTCCCTCCTGAGGAACCCTTAATGTGTCTATGTAGAACCTATTACAGTAGGCTTTTACAGACATGATTCCCAGTACAAAAGTTAAACAAACCAGTAACTATCCAAAAATCCTCTAGGGATGATGGAATCATCATCTTAGTAGGAATAATCCTGACTTCCTTGCTTCCGCACTAGTTTTAATAGGAATAATTATGATTATTTGTACAGATGATAATAATACAGACAGTGCAATAATCTCATAATCTTGAGCATGCTAATAGCTGAGACAAACATTAGGAAAATTACTCTAAATGACCAGCGTATAAGAACATCATAAGGTGTTTCATAAGTGCCTTTATTCACTCTTACTCACTGGCCAAAAGCAATTCAACTCTCATTCAGATTTCACTCAATAGCATTAGCCTAAGAGGTCAAATGTGATATGGGTATTGCAGTGTCGGTGGAGTAGAATAATGGACAGCCTCCATGGCTATGAGGAAACCGAAGACGAGAGACATGTATACTGATAGCCCCAGACCAGCACTGCAGTGAAAGGAGGGAGGGTGAGGCTTAGGGGCATGGGGGCATCCCGCTTCAGAGAGTCTATATTTCAGCAGATTTCAAGATCATTTGGCATTTTGAGCTTAGCACGCAAAGACAATAAGAAGAAGATGCTAAGAGAAAGTCAAGCAAGAGAATGGAGTTGGAGTATGGTTGTTTTTGTGTGTGCATTAGATAGTAACAGCACAAGTCTTACTTTAGCATTCTGGTCCATTAACCCATAATGAGATGTACATCTCACATCAATTAGATGCAATATCTTATCATAAGTGAAACAGAAACCGTATTAGAAAAGAAATAAAGCAATCATTTGCAAAATAGCTAAGAACGCTCAAGCTACATTAATTTACCAGCAGGACAGAATCTCATTGCATTGCAAAAGTGGAGGAGAGAAACCAAAGACCCGATTAGATCATCTCGTATTTGATACACATCAGTGCTCAGGACTTAAAAGCCAGCCCAAGAACGAGTTTTCCAGTAAGCTCCACGTTTGAGTAGCTGTATCACTTATTCAATAATATAGTTCATACAATATCATTTATAGCAGTAAAGATAAATGGCACATGGTTGTATTAGAAGCCTTTCTGGACCCAATCCCAGAACGGAAAGAAAAAGACGTTTTTGATTACGGCGTCAGGTTCATTGATGGATCAATAAGCCTGATGTAATCACTGTGTTTTTTGGTAGAGGAAGGTTTGACTTGTTAAGGGGCAATTATGTTGAAGGTGTAAAAATACAATTAAAGTAGCAATTTGTCATTTTAACAGACCTCTACTGCCTGTGACATGACTGGCCCAAACAACCATACACCCTCCACTGAAACTATATTTACTCAGCGAGTTGGCTTGTCATGCAAAATCTGAGGATGGAGCTAAATTCTGGGCCAGAAAAATCTAAATGAAAAGATAAAATATAGAAACTAGCAAAGATCACTTGCATAGCAATATTGCACATGATGGTTTTTCTAAGGTATCTTTGACATTATATGATTATTACAAGTCTAGACAGTCCTTTAAACATTACAAAGGGCACCTTTAATATAAATGTCCACTCATACTTAAAAGGACAGCAAACAATTTAATAAAATCACAAAAAGCAGAACTAGATCTTAAAGGAAATATCTGTCACACACTTGCGGTGGGTATCTGCCCTCTGACCAGGGCTAATGCCGTTAAAGGAGCAATTGGTCATTTTTACAGCCCTTTACTTCCTTTGATGTGAATCTCAATTACAATTAAAATATTGAGCTTTCATCTTTCCACCAATGAACCTCAAGCCTTCTATTTAACTATATTTACCTCATAAGTTGGTTTTTAAGGAAAAATGACAGAGCAGCTTGGTTCTGGGTAGGGGTGGAGCTAAATTCTGGGCCAGAAAAACAGAAAGGAAAGACTAAAATAACGAAACTGGCAACATCAGTTGCATGGCAATATCATAAATGATAGTCTTTCTAAGGTATCTTTGACAATATATAATTATTCTGAGAATAGAAATACCTTTAAACATTACAAAGGGCACCTTTACTGTAAATGTCCACCCATTACAGGTTGATAAGGCAACAAACAATTTAATTAAATTACAAAATGTGGCTTTTTATTGTTATAAAGTCATTCGTGTGACAGAAAAGCAGAAATAGAACTTGTGGGAATTAGTTTTTGTCAAAATCCAAATTGTAAGGTAGAAAGCAGAATCAAAAAACAGGCAATGGTCAGGCAAGGCATAAACAGGATACCAGAGGCACTATCAAAAAGGCAAAAACCCAAAACAAAGTCAAACCAGAGCACTAATCAAAAGGCTTGGTAAAGTCAGACACAGAACTAAGCGTTTACTTCACAAAGTCTTTGTGCTGTGAGAGTGCTTATATGGTGTGCTGTGGTGACTGAGTCCACGTGAGTGCAATCAGTAATCAGGAGACTGTGAGCGGTGAAGTGCAGGATGGGTGCTGTAGTCCATGGTAGCCATGTTTGAAGGCCACTGTGAATGCTGGGAAGTGGAGTCTTGAGTGCAAGCAAGTGCAGACATGACAGTTTTATGTCATTTTTGTCATTAAAGGAGCAGTTTGTGAGTTTTACAGCCCTCTGCTACCTGTAAGGTGAATTCCACTTAAAATGAAAATATTGATATGACTTCGCCTTCCCCAGACTAACCATAAGCTGTCTATTGAAAGTATATTTATCTGAAAAGTTGGCTTTTAAGGAAAAATGACAGCGCAGCTTGGTTCGAGCTGGGGGTGGAGCTAAATACTGGGCCATGAAAATAGAATAGGAAAAGCTAAAATAAAGAAACTAGCAAGATCAATTGCATGGCAATATTGTGAAGGTAGTGTTTCTAAGGTAGCTCTGAAGTTATATGATTACTATGAGTCTAGAAATACCTTTAAATATTACAGAGGGCACCTTTAATGTAACTGTCCACAAATTTAAGGATTGAAAGGGCTGAAAGGTGGCTGTTTATTTTTAGTATAGTGTGACAAAAAGCAGAAGTAGATCTTGCACCCTTGCGGTGAGTATCTGCCCCTCCCATCAGAGAACTGAGAGATTGTGAAGTATTTTTTCTCTTCCTAGGAATTCTTCTGGAATGAAACTGTCATTACTGGAAAATGTTGCAGCAAATTGCCAGTCTTCCAGCTTAGTGAGCATAACCGCAATGGCTCTTATCAGCACCAGGATATCCTTGTTGTTAACCTTTGGTGATGTCTAGTTCCTTTTTTCAGTCTCTGATTTATCTCCAGCTTCTCACATTCCTTCCTTTAGATGGTACCATTGGGATACCACACTGTTAGGATTGCCACATCTACATCTGCATATGCTGTCCATTATTATTATTATTATTATTATTATTATTATTTGGTTAATTTATCACTTTTTTAAATCAGTCTGAACCTGGAGGATCCCACAGGGTCTTAGATTTTCATTTCCTTGCAGATGTTACTGCATATAATCTTTTGCCATGTGGCATTGCCTCTCATTGTGTGTTATTCCTACCTACATCTTGCACACTGCTACTATAGGCTGGACGTACAGTCTATATACCGGGTCTTGTCTGATATGATAAACCCCTACTGTGATTGTGTTACTTGGTCAGACGTTATTCTATTATATTGAGTCTGTGTTATCACTTGAGCCCTGCCTTTTTCAGCAAGTGGAAGGATTTTTCTGTCAGCTCACCCCTGTTATCTGTGCTACATTCCATAGAGGGAATTATCTGGCAATGTCGATCTATTCTATTCCTATGTTATGCACATTCATTCCCCATTTTATCTTCCTGCATGTATAAAGGCTCATAATGTTTGGCTTTAGGTTGAAGGGTTGCATATGTTGCCCAGAGTATTATTATAATGTAATATATGCTCGCCATCCACTTTATTAGGAACACCCGTACACCTGCAAGTTCACGCAATTATCCGATCATTTGATAGCATGACTTGTTTGAGTGTTTCAGAAAGTGCTAATCTCCTGGGATTTTCATGCAAAACAGTCTCTAGAGTTTAGACAGAATGAAAAACAAAAACAAACAAACAAACAAACACACAAAACACTCCAACACCACCTTGATGAAAGAGCTCAGACGAGGATGGCCAGACTGGTTTAAGCTGACAGGAAGGCTATGGTAACTCAAATAACTACTCCGTGCAACCGTGGTGAGCAGAAAAGCATCTCAGAATGCAAAACACATCCAAACTTGAGGTGGATGAGCAACAACAGGAAAAGAGCACATTAGGTTCAGCTCCTGTCAGGCAAGCACAGGAATCTGAGGTTACAAACAGTTGGTTGGAAATCCCAGGAGACTGGAGAGCTGCATGAACGAGCAGGCGTAAACATGTTCCTAATAAAGTGGCATAAATCATCATAGGCTGGAAGAACTGCCAGAAGAATCATACTCGTACTGTATAAACTCATTTAAATAATATTTTCTCATAAAATCAAATGAGGCAAAATGCTTGAATATTTAATATGAAGAAAATCCAAGAAAGAGGATCCAAGCATGAGCATACTGAGTATTAATAATTCAGATTTTTCCCTGGGATTGATTGGCACCCTGTCTAGGGTATATTCCCAATCCCACCTCAGGTCCAGTGTTCCCGGGATAGGCTCCGGATTCACAGCAAACAATGACAGGCTGAATTGCTTACTGAAGGTCAATGGATAAATGGATTTTTCCTATTGACTAAAAGTGTGGTGGCATAATTGTGTGTGTGTGTGCGTGTGTGTGTGTGTGTGTGTGTGTGAGGAGTTGGAAACAGCTGTGTAAGCAGAAAAAGCTGTAGAAGTGAAACTACATGACATTAAGACCTCTGAAATATTTCACACAGAACAATCATCCTACAAAGTTTGAGTGGGTGAGTTTGGTATCCGTGGTATCTCAGCAGTTAAGGTTCTGCATTTGAATGACCAGATGGTTATTAGTTCATATCCCAAGTGAATCAGAGAAGTTATTTAATCTTCTCAACAAATGAACGTAAATGTAAGGACTTTATTAAGAAAGATATTTTTTGATTTATAGATGTTGTTGAAGATATTTTATGTGAGTGTCACCCTCTAGTGGTGCTCTGATGTAAAAACAAAAATAACTCCTGCTGATTCGAGACAAAGCTTGCACTGGCACCCTATGCAGTTTCTCTTCCAGGTTCCTCGAACGTTCTTCAGTCTGTACAAATCACTGCTTCTGGATGCTAATCCGAGAGCCATTATGCAAGACTTAGTTACAAATCTGAGTCTGTTGTCACTGCAAGAATGAAAGAACATCAAAATATGAAATTTATTCTTATTTTTTTCTGTTAAATATGTACAATCCAAAACAAAGAGGAAAAAAACAATCAGCAGCTCATACATATGGTTCGTTAAAAACAATTTACTCATAAGTAATCTAATAAAGTCTCATTTTTTTAAAAAAAAATTATGTAATTTAGCTTACTAAAATATACAGTATATAATCTAATTTGAAATTAATAATTCACACATAACCGGCATTTAACATCTTTAACATTAAACAGATTGTCCATGAGCACTGAGCACTATTTATGTGCTATATTACTGACAACATAATATTCTTTGCATAGGTCAGTGAGCATTTTGCTGTTAAATAAAAATGTCATTCCTTACTAAAAGTGTGACATTATCACAGTGGAAATAGTGTGCAATTTTCTGGCCTAAGTCAAAACTCATATTTCTGTATTAAACATACACCGAGCAGCCATTAAATTAAAAACACTGACAGGTATCAGTTCTCAAAGTTGATGTGTTGGAAGCAGGAAAAATGGCCAAGCGTAAGGATCTGAGCGACTTTGACAAGGGCCAAATTGTGATGGCTAGATGA
>JAOTRR010000032.1:12437267-12451460 GCA_028570945.1 Gogo arcuatus
CTAATGTTGTGGTAAGAGGGTATAGTAAATACTCTCTAATGCAATATGAATGTGAAGCTACCTGCAAAGAATTTCACACAATCTACAAAAGCTGAAAACTTGTCCTGAGTCTCCCCTCTCTCCCCTACTCGGCCACACAACCCCAGAGCATAACAGCTCCACACCCATGCTTAAGAGTTTATCAAATGCTGCACCTTTTTTTCTCCAAGCATGCCTTTGCTGATTGTCGCCAAAGGGTTCTACTTTTACTTCATCAGTCCACAGAACTTGTTTCCAAAATAAGTGGTTTATTGAGATGCTGTTTTACATACATCAGACATTGATTTTTGTGATGATGAGGTCGCAAGTAAGGTTTCCTTCTGATGACTCTTCCATGCAGATCATGTTTGTTAAACCTTCCCGCAGGTCCCTGGTGTCATATAGTGGTTTGCTTTACCTTTCTGCCCAGCATATGAGCAGTTCTGTCTGAAAGGTTTCTGCATCTTCCAGATCTTTCCTTGACTTCTACAGTTCCCCTTAACTGCCATTATAGACGTCCTCTGCTTTGTAGGCATCAATTAGCTTCATTTTCAGATCCTCAGCCAGCTGCTTAGAGGAGCCCAAGCACAAGGTTTGAAGAGTAGAGAATTTGCCTAACAAGTCCTAATGAGTCAATTAAGGCCTAACGTGTTCATTGTTTTTACATTCATCAAATATAACGTAACTATGCATTTACCTTTGCAGATTTTGTAATAGTTTGCTGCAGTTGTTGTGTTTACTTCTTTTCACTTCAAAAATCAACAAAATATGAAATTTGCCCAAAGTTTTCCAGACCAATGTATATATTTTTACTGCGAAGCTGTGAAACTGTGAGTGGATTTGGGATCAGGAGGGGTTTTTTTTCCTCCTGTTAAGCCTGTAATATTTGTCAAATGATTCCTAAAGCAAATTATTAAGTAGCATGTAAGATGTGAGCAGTTGTTTGATGCAAAGATATGAAGATTTGGGTATGTGCTGTGTTAATGGTAGAGGTTTTAGGAGAGATGGATTTCAGCATTAGTGCTACAGCTGATCTTGGCTGTTCGACTACATTTGGGGTAAGTGGAAAATTGTGTAAATGTGCCCTTTTGTGGTGTGTGTGTGGCGGTATGTGCAGCTTTCTGTATAGATTTAACAGGCTCAGCTTCGAAGGCCAAGGGCCATTGATTTTACGCACACAGCCAATCATACAGACAGAGTCCAGACCTGATGCTGCGCCATGTTTCCAGTGACTGACACACACTTTTACAACTGCAGCCACACTAGATTATAGGTTGCCACAAAGAGGCCATATAAAACATGTATAAAAAGTAAAAGTGAAGGCTAAATAAGTTAGCCTTGTCTCTATGAGTAATAGCTTGTGAAATAAAAAACCAGCAGACACAAATTACCTTCTTTTTTTTTTCTAATGACAGCACAAACAGCGTGAGATTAAATGAAGCCCTGCAGAGAGCCAAACAGACCGAGGGAGGGAAAGGAAGCTGTCTATCTCTCTCTCTCTCTATCTCTCTCTCTCTCTCTCTCTCTCTCTCATCTCTTTATCTCTCTCCTTCATCTCTTCGTCTCATTCTTGTGCATCTCAGCTCTCTTTCTCTCATTCTAATTGTCTACCTGTTCTCGCTCCAAGTCTTCACTCATACATCACGCTGTCTCGCCTTTGTCTTTCCTAATGATGTTTTCTTTCTCATTGTTTGCCTCGCTTTCGCTCTTCTGTTTCGGAGCAAATCCGTCTCGCTCTCTTTCTCTTTCTCTAGCCATCCCTCTTTTTCTTATCTCCTCCACAATCGCAGGTGAGAGAGGTTTCACAATTCACAAGCACAGTAAGCAAAGCGCTCGAGCGCAGTGCAGCCCGATGCAAATTTCTTTAACCAGTGATGAATTATTTCATCCTTTACATCTGACTGCTATACAAACACACACACACACAAACACGCACACCCTTCAGGAAGCTGTACAATTTACCTAATGGCTTTAAGCTAAACAGGCTTTTCTGTAATCCTTTTTGGCTGGCTACAGTAAGCATTCAAATATAACCTCATCCATTAGGCCGCATTAAAAAAAAAAAAAAGATCAGATTGGCTTTGAGGATTGGATTGGGTTGATTTTGATTGTATGTTTAAATATAGTTTGATGATTGTGCAGAGTGCCAACGGCAATATCATCCCAGATAAAGTATGCTAATTTCTGCGTAGGTAGAAATTAATCAAACTATAGAGACGGATTATGTGTGCTACGAGTTTGAAACGTTACTTAGAGTCGGAGTCAAACAAGCCACATTTTTTCGCTATTTTGACACGCCGCACTGGGAGTTCAGCAATAAAGTGGGCAAATTTCTCCGTACATCTACGTATCGGCACAAGTTCCTCAACAGCGTCCAGTAACTCTTACTCAGTTGAACAATAGAACAACATGAAAATAAGACAAAACATTTATTAAATATGGATTTAAGTGTGACAGTATGACAAGGAGAAACCGAAATGCCATGGTTTGGGGCCACACAAAATTTGTAACATCCCAAAAAGTTTGGGCAATCACTTTCTGATTGTTAGATTAAGAGTATGAATAACTAGTCTTCTCTTGTACTGTAGAAACGCAACAGAAAAAAATGTTTATTTCACCATTTTGTACATTTGCGATCACTGCATTATCTTAAACTCTGATGAAGGCTTAGCTCCGCCCACTCACGTCACGTCGTGTAAACCTGAAAATCTTTGTAGTGAGCAAACTGTATATAGTGTGGAAGGTAGATTTTTATGTTGTTCGCAGGTTGCCTAAGAAACGTAAGCTAGATATTAGCAATAAACGAACATTAATGTGGGTAAATAAAAAATATATTAAAATGATGAGCCAGTTATCATTCAAACGCAGATGACCTGCATTCAGGAAATTTTTACACGGTTATTCCTATCCCTAGTTTCTTTAGTAAAAATTTAAATCCTGAAAAAACTTCAAATACTTATAAAAATAGCAGCAATCAACCAGCAAAGATTATTGTTACATCTGTTGATTAAAAAAAAAAACCCTATTCACCTGTAGTGTCTTGATATATGAACAGAATAAAGCAGCAACAACAATAAAAAGGCAGTTTTATGGTTAGGCCTATTATTTTACAGTTATTTAGCAGCAACCATGCAAAACTTATACTGCAAGGTAGAGCAATTGGTCTATAAAAAGAGAAGGCTGACTTGTACCAGTGTTGGGTCTATAAATTTCTGGTAATTCAGCAGACAGCCTAGAAAAATGTAGTATTTTTGTAGTATCACTATTTTACCAAATGATTTGTTTAAATATAAGATTATGTAGTTTAACCATCAGAGGTCCACGTCTGTTTTTGCCCAATTGTAACAGCTAGGTGTAACAGTCAAAAACAGTTCCGCCATTTTCAATAGACATGTAGTGTTAAGATATGTACATTTTATTTAGCACAGATATGAGACTAAACAAAATGTATGCTTGGTCAAAAGGGCTTGTTTGAAAGCTGTAGACCTGCTGTTTATATTTCTTGAAAATGAAACCAGTAGATTGCAGAGTGGTGCGACAGAACAGCGATTGTATACTCGAATCCCAAAGATTCAACTGGCCGTACTCCCTGGGTGGGAGGGATGACCTGCTCGCTCTCTCTCTCTCTCCTGTCAATCACAGTGACACTAGCCAATCTTGGAAGGCTGTGACTTCATGTATGCGGAAGAGGGTAGAAAGTGTTTTCCTCCAAGCGTTTCACGATGCTGTGTGAGCAGATCTTGAGCTTGGTTTCACGTGTCTCGGAGGAAGTACGTATTAGCCTTAACCCTCTCCAGCTGGTAGCTGTCGTATGATAGGGAGAGCTGGCTGGTGGGTGGGAATTTGCATGTGATCCAGTTGGGTGAAAATAGGAAATATATATACTGTATATTTATATATAACCGAATGAATAAAAATGCAAAACCTTTACGGAGTGCAGAATATCACCAAATATTTTGTGTTAATAGTATTACAGTTGATGGCTGTAACACACTCCCTGGTTCATCTATGCGAAGTTTTCCTAAAGCAATACACCCAAATCTAATGAGAGAAGAAGAGAAAGACAGAAGAAACAGGCACTTAAGTTCAGCTAAGGATTCTTACAGCGCTAAAGGGCACTGGCCTGCTATATCTCCTCTATTAGGCTCTGATCTGAAACAGCACAAAGCCTCTCTATTTAATTGTTGGTTTTAATGATCCCATTAGCTATGAATCCCCAAAGGAAAAAGACTTGTGAATCTGCACATTACTCCATAAAGGCACTAATAAAGACAGGGTCAAGGAGCGTCGAGAAGCAGTTTAGGGGTGAATTTGCAGTCCTGCAAAGGCATTGTAGTGCAATATTTGGTGATGAAGCTCAAATAATTTAATAGCAAGCAGTTGGTGAATGCTCTTTCCATAAACGTGCTATAACTCTACACACAAAAAGGCATCATCATTCCTATCTTTACTGGCATCAGAAATTCCCTTGAGGCCCCTTTCTGTCCACAGTGTTCGGTGTCAAAGATTAATCATACCACTAAACGCTTCTAATATAATATTAAATATTTAATGAAAGGGGCAGGGGGTATTTTCTCTATGTATATTAAGTAGGTAGCTTGTATCATTGTGTGGTGGGAGGAGAAACCTTTGAATGAGCAACACCATATTAGCATTTGAATGCAGCTTTTTGCAACTTCTCATCTTGAGAAGGCAAACCCTTCCTGCGAGGAATTACAGGAGGGCGAAACAGAAGTAGGAAATAAAAATTCTAAACCAAGTGGAACAAAAATAAGAAGAGTGAAAGAGAGAGCCTCATTGTTATAGGCTCCGGGTTATATGGAGCTTGAAATGCAGCAGTGTTGGCAAAATGCTCTCTGTGGCACTATACCTCAGCTTCCTGGATCTTTTAACCAACCATTTTGCTCATGCTGTTGTTGTATTGGCTCTGATTTACTAAGATCTCAAATAAAGTATTAATTTCAAATGTCTGCTCAATAAGTGGGTATTTAGCAAGTGATTTACAAAATACAGTCGTGAAAATCACACCATATCACATCACACCAATTCTCGATTCCGATTGGTCAGAAGGCATTAATTAGTTTTCTTATATGGCAGATGTGTTGTGTTGTTATATAACAAGTAAATGTATAATTGATTGATATGGTGAAGTTTTCCCTTTTTAGTTTGTGGAAGGAGTCTCCAGTGTCAGTGCTTTGTAACAGTCTGAGGTTTGTCTTATTAATTTCAAGTTAATAAGAGTGCGTATTACACTAACAAGGTAATTGTGAATCAAAATATTTCAGAGGCTCTGTTTGCATCGGAGGTGTGAACATGCGGTGAACTTTATATCTAATATGAAACCACAGCAATAGGAAGTCGTCATTTTGAGAAACGTTCTGATTGTTTTATTATGGCAACATACCCCAAGCTACACCATATGGCCAGATGTTTGTGGACAGCCGACCATCACACCCATATGTGGTTCTTCCCCAAATTGTTGCCACAAAGTTGGAAGAACACAATTGTCTTGAATGTCTTTGTACACTGTATCATTATAATTTCCCTTCATTGAAACTAAAAGGCTCAAAGCTGTTCCAGCATGACAATGTCCCTGTATACAAAGCGAGCTCCGTGAAGACATGGTTTGCCAAGGTTGGAGTAGAAGAACTTGAGTGTCCTGCACAGAGCATTTGACTGACCTCAACCCCACTGAACACCTTTGGGATGAACTGGAATGTTGACTGCACCCCAGACCTCCTCGCCTAACATCACCAGTGCTCTTGTGGCTGAATGAGCACAAATCCCCACAGCCACACTCCAAAATCTAGTGGAAAGTCTTCCCAGAAGAGTGGAGGTTGTTATAACAGCAAACTCTGGAATGGGATGTTCAACAAGTACATATGGGTGTGATGGTCAGTTGTCCATACACTTTTGACAATATAACGTATATCTCTGATCTCCTCTACGTCCATTCTACTTCAAGAGCTCTTCTAACCTTCTGCTTTTAACTGTTCCACACACCTTTTCCGTTGCAGCTCCAAGACAATGGAAAAAAAGACTCTTCCCCAATTTAGAAAAAAAAAATCTTTTATTTGAATCTGTTTCATTTCTGCAGTATGGAATCTTCTTTTTCCTGTCTTGTCATCTGTGGTTTTGCCTCACCTACTGTACTCTTGATATTACTGGATTTTATTGTGCAGCTCTTTGTCTTTTAAATGTACAATTTAAATAAGCGTGTCTTGACTTATTCAGACTTACTCAGTAAAGGATATAATTTGGTCTTCAGCTGGTGGAAATGTGCGTCCTGCTCTTCACTGTCAAGGCAGTTACTTTCAGGTTTATAAAATCTCATTGCAGATGCTCAAGTAACTTATTCGAATTGAGGCTGCCCTGTACTTTATACGTTTACCTAAAAACACTCTGAACTGCATATTCGTTAAGACAAATGCAAAAATGCAAAAAGGACAAGACTCTGTGTTTGGCGAAAGACACAATCCTTTGAAGACCTTATCAAATTTGCATGTGTTTTTAGCTTTAGTAAAGGTACCACCTTTATGGAGGTACAATATTGTGACCTGCTGTATCTCTGTATATTAAAGGCATGATAATAAGTTGACTTGACTTGGCAGAAACAGGATGTCTGAAGCTTGACATGCAAGTCTGGCTGCTGTTGCTGCTGCTCCGTGCCTCCCTGTGATTCATTCACTGTTTGACCTTTCACTACAGCTCACCCAGGCAGGCTATATGATATATTGGCTCCATGGTGCATTGGCATGTCTCCTTTATTTTTGTTACCATTAATAATTCTGACATGGTTATATTTCATTTTATATGTAATACATGCCAGGCATTATCGTTGTGATGGCTTACCATGACAAGG
Source organism: Gogo arcuatus (assembly GCA_028570945.1). Lineage (NCBI taxonomy): Eukaryota > Metazoa > Chordata > Actinopteri > Siluriformes > Anchariidae > Gogo > Gogo arcuatus. The sequence goes on from JAOTRR010000032.1 coordinate 12,444,148, forward strand.
AAATCTGAAAGAGTTATACTGTTAACGTTATAACCAGATTAGCTAATGTCCTTGCATTAGCAAAGTTGTTATTCTTAATTGTGGGAATAGCCCACCATCCAAATAATATTTGGTTAAAACTAGTCCTATGGTCATTCCTGTACAATGATGGATGGTGTAGAGAGGGTTACAATATCAACAGATGGGCTGCTGTCAGTAACGCCAACAGTGTGACTTATGGAAAAAAAAAAATGAGTGTTGGTGGCCCCTCAGTGCAAAGTAAGTATAACCTGGTACACCAAAAAGTGCTCAATTGTTAATATTTCTTACTGTTCAACCCTGATTGTCTGCATAATATGGCTGCAGTTGTTGGGTTTATTGATATTTATCCTGTGTGAAATAAAGAAAGCCTTGACAAGCGGATGCCTATCAACACAACACAAGTTTAGCAGCTTTTAAAGTGTATAATGTTGATGGATAATATTACAGAATAATTCATATCAGCTCCAGAGTGTGGTGAGAAACAGTTCGCACCTTCTAGCTCCGGGCTGTTTTAATGAAATGTGAAAAAAATTGGAATCGCAACTACACACCTGCTCATTGCACATTCGCACACAAACACATGTGCAAGCAGAGCTCATACACTAATAATTCAGTCTAATAAGACCCAAAGCACAAACCCAGCCTTATATTAATGATGCAGGGATTTTGTAAGCCACACACACACACTTCTTTATTGGCAGCCGGCTTGGGATCCATATTTAGCTTTGGCTCAGGTCAAAGCCACCATAAATAAAAGGTAAAACCAACCTGCCGTACACACATGCCGCAGTATAATTCATCAATATGCATCTCTACCTCTCTCTAAACCACACACAATAAATAAACATGTCTACAAAAACAAGTGCCAGTAATAGGATTGTGTTCATCCTCTTCAAACAAAACCACAGAGCAGCAAGGACTTCACACTGATCCTAGCTTTATTGGACAATAGGCTTGAGACGTTTACGTTTGTCAATTGTATTAATAATTCTGAGGGGGAAAAAAGTCTCAATCAATAGTGACAAAAATTACAACAAAAAAATATTAGCGATAGCTATGTCTTGATTGCAAGACTACTTCACTCCTACAGTGGATATAAAAAGTCTACATCCCCATGTTGTAATGGCAGGTTTTTGTGAAGTAAAGCCAGAAATCAAGATAAATCATGTTGGACATTTTTTTCACAAAACTCATTATCATTGACAAGATCCCTCCAAAGCTGATAACAAGACAAAGCTAACAGGGAGGCTACCAAGAGGCCTAGAGCAATATTTAAAAAGCTACAGGAGATAATGGTCACTCCTTTATTAGCACAACAATCTCTTGTAATCTGCACAGCTGGGCTATGAGGTAGAGTAGGACCTAGAAGCCATTTTCAAAACAAAAACATCCAAGCCCATCAAAAGACCATGTGGGAAAATTTACCTGCCCAAAATGTACCTACTGTGAAGCATGATGGTGGTAGCATTATGGTTTGGGAAGGCAATAAATGTAATAAGGCGCACACTTATGCAACCAGGGTGTTGTAGGGTTGTTGTTTTTAACTGAAATGACTTTTCCGAAGCTTTTCCTATCCATTTGTTTCTTGAAAACCTACAATTTCATTGGAAAGGTGTGTAGACATTTTGTATCCACTGTATCTTGTGTTCTAATTTAGGTGTAATCAATATGAGGACACAGTGCAACTGATGCAAACTGGGTTATGGCTCAGTCCATCTTTATAAAAAAAAAAAAAATTGAGTAGATTTAGGACAATATAATTTCTTTTCCTGCGAGGAAGAGATTAATAACGTGCTCCACCTCTGACAATCAGCTTCATGTTGACTAAAAATATCACGATAATTTAGACAGCGGATAAGTTGAAGATATGTTAATCCTCTTAATTAAAATGTGTATGCATGAGCATAGCCTTTCTTTTTGGCTCAATGTTACAAAATTAAACTGTCTGTTTTGTTTTCAGCACCTTTAATGTGTAACCCATTGGGACCTGGAACCAACAATCACTGCCAAAAAAGAAAAAGAAAAAAAAAAGATAATTATGTCAAGTCTCCTCTGCCTGATGATAAAGGATAATTACTTTTTTATTATTATTCACAAAAAAGGTGCTTGGAGGGACATAACCTTTAGCGAACACTGTTTGATTGATGAGGCGAGTGATTTTCCTGAAATGATTACCGATCACAATCTCGAACTATGAACAGTCCAGCAGTCCTTTCAAAATGTCTCTCTCTTTCTCTCTCTCTTTCCATCCTGCCAAATCTCCTGAGTTGACCAAAGGCTGGCAGAAGGGAAAGCAACACCTTTGGTATATATTTCATTATTCACATCATCAGGAAGATTCATCTCAAGAGGAAAGTGTAGGATCTGAGTTTTATCTCTGTCAGGAGGAAAGAAAATCCATTTAGCGTACGAGCTTGTCTGACAGGGCAGTGGGAACGGAGCAAAGATCAGCTTGAAGCCACTGCAGCCAGTTAAAGACATTGACTAATGCACTTGCTGCCAGGAATAGATACATTTCTGAGGATAAACACGGGCAAAAAGAGAAATAAATACCCACCAAGAAGCGAGAAGGGGAGAGAGAATCAGTGAGCGGGGAGTGGCTGAGCATCATGGGGATTGTTTGAGAAGGAAATTTACAGTATTTACACTCAATCTATTTATTTGCCAAATGTACAGTTTATGCAGGAAACAAATACAACACATCACATACCTTTAACATTTAAAAAAAAAAAGAAGAAATGGTTCTCTAAGTGGGTCTGTGATTCCCCCCCCCCCACTTTGTTACAGTTATTTAAATCACAAGCCATTATTATCTAAGTAATAGTTGTTGTTATTATTATTATTATTATTATTAAGTTCTTATAGTTATTGGCCAGTTTGACTGATCACTTGAGTCGATTGGTTTAATCCAAAACTCAATAACTCAAAAAGCAATAAGTCTACAAATAAAGTTGACTTTGCGGCTAAACTTTGGGCCTAAGAAATTTCAGGAATAGAACATGATTCTTTTTGTTTAAATTTGCGACGTCTTAATCTTGAGATTTCTGACTTTTTAATCTTGGAATTTCTGATTTTATTTTCTCAGAATATTACCCCCTGCCTCAGCTCCGTTTTCTCTCTTTTACCTACAATGGCATACGCTATCCTAAAATGCTGCACAGTGTTCCTTCATCTAGTTTTTTTAAAAATATATGTATATCGATGGTAAAGACGAGCAAATTTCTGGGCGATCAGAATCAGATTGATGTTGAAGCCCTGTGATAGGTTGATGCTTTAAACAGACATCCTTATGAGCAGCAGTTAGGACTTCACACTCTTTTTTTTTTTTCTCTTTCAACCCATCTGTTCCTGTAAAAGTTTCAGCTTTCAGAGCAAATATCAAAACTCACCTCATTCCCATACATATCTCAGAAACACTTAGAAGTGAGACAGAATCCAATCTAAGGGCAGAGTTGAGCAGGTGGGTGTTAAATGGCTTTGCTCAGGACTCTATCAGTAGCTTTATGACCGTCGTCGGTACAGAACCTCGACCCAGTCTAACCTCTTCCACCTGTTAGCCATTTGCTTTCGTTGTAATTCAGCTGCTCTACATGCTTCTGTACGTTTACTCCATATTTCCTAGACAGTAAAAATGTCTGAGTTCAAGAGAGCATTATTAGCCCTGGTAGGTAGGCAGGATTGAATCACACTGTCCCATGACGATTCGAGCGACACTAGCTAATCTTTACAGGAGAATGAATAATTGGCAATGACGTAAATTTAGAGAAAATGGGAATATAATTCCCCATTATTATCATTATTGTTGTTATTTCTATTATTATTACTATCTGTGTACTATGTTTGTCCTTCAGTACTGCTCCAAGAGTTATGTTGGCTTTAGCTACATATCCAGTGTCCTTGCTGACAGCTGATAAATGTGTGACTACATCCCTAACCAGGTTACTTGTGCCTCTTATAGGCTGTTTAATGCTGCTGAAACGCGATTATTTTTTTCCTGGTCCATTCCACCCCTGACAGAGATGGATGGTGACTGTACACTCTGAACAAGGTTGGAAGATTTTAAAAGGTAGGACGAACATCAGAAAGAAGCAGCGCGGTTTTATAAGCTGCCAAGCGAGGTCAGGTAGGTCAGACAGAAGTAAGAGCGTTGGCACGGACTTTGTTTAACACAAGGATATTGGCATATAATCCTATGTCATAAATGACATGTAGCAATCCAACATGGAGTCGTTCCATGAACCGTGCACGTGTCAGGTTTGAAGAATGGATTATTGACATGCAGAAAAAAAAAGAAGAAAAAAAAAGTTTAAGTTTAATCTTTGCTAATAAACATTAACACTTGAAAAGTCATATATTTTGTAGAAGCTCGTATTCACCATATAAATCCTAAACAAGTATTTTGAACAAATCTGTATCAAACAGAAATATCTACAGGTAAGCGACAGTGTGTCAATCCAATCAACCTGCCTTGAGTCTGTGTAACTGTCCAAATAATTTCCAGTTAATTAATTTACCGAACGAGTCTCTTGTAATGACACCGCTGTGTTTATACACAATGTCTGTCAACTGGGGGATAGTGTGTAAAGAATCCCTGTGGGAACCTCAGTTTGCACAGGTCACCAAACAAAAGTGGCAAGAAAAGACTCAATAGAAGTATTTTTTGTTGGGTTTTTGGCACTGCCAAGAAAACCCTCCCCCTCTTGCTTTTCTCTCATTGCTTGCTTTCCCATTTTTGAGAAAGTCCATTCAGGACTTTTTTTTTTCTTTACCCACCAGTGAATAGCCGACGAGTTTAAACTCGGCAGAGGATAGGCAAGCATTCTACCCTAAACACAATTAGCAAGGGGCAGCCAAACCCCCATTATTCCATTAAGGCTGGCTACAGCTAGCATCTATTGCTATGCAAAGCAGCAGCTAACACTCTTCTAGCCACTTCAACCATAACACAAGGAAAAAAGGAAAAATAAAATGCTTGGCTACTCAGACACCATGTCTTTGTCAACTCGGGAATGCATACAATTGGTTCCAAGGACAGAAAGATCAATTTTGATCTTTTTCCTTTCGAGCGGGGCCTTCAGAGTGTTCTCTGTGGTGGTGGTGGTGGTGAGAAAGACGGTCAGTGTTTTTACAAATACAAAGAGAAGAAAAGAAAAAAAAAAGACAGATAAAACATGAAGATGAGGTCTGGAGCCTGAGATTCAGGGCCATGCCAGGCGCAACAGCGTGAAAATCAACAAGCAGAAGTATTGGCAGCTTGCAACAGTGCCACTTTCTCTTACTCGCAAGCAGGAAATTCCAGTCTTTTCATACCAACATGCACAGAGCATGCATCACTGCCACAGTAATGGATGAAGCCATGAAAACACCATATGCACTGGCATTTCACACAGTGTATCCCATCTCATCAGGGACTGGACGTCATTGCAACTCACCATCGTGCCCTAACAATACATTGCTCTGTCCTTTTCATTATTTTCACCGCTCTCCTGGGATCAATACACTGCAAGACATCACTGGCCTTTTGGTTTCTTCTACAACCAGCCAGTTCCTGTTTGAATCTGCGTCTTAACCGGAGGAAAAATGGCCGAACTGGTCTCAAATTCCTGCGGACAGACTCTCTGCAATCAATATATAATATATAGAAGAAGAATCATGTATTAAATAACTGACTTCCGAGTAGAAAAGACACCTTGATAATCATTAAAATTAACCAGCACAAAGGCACGGACATCCACATTTCCCCAGAACTGCAGAAATCCATGCGTTTTCCATGGACTACCCGGAACACTTCTTTACGATCATTAAGATCAATGTTTTTGTACACCTACAAACCCAATTCCACATTCGAATTCCAGCTCTGAAATAAATATTTATCACAATATGAAGACAATGGAAAAGGTGACAGGCCACGCTGACAGCAGCACCAATATAAGTCAAAAGGAGGACACAAACAAAAGGAAAAGAGTGAGAGAGAGGATAGAGCAAACAATGGGAGGTCAACAGATATTTTTTTGGGGGAAAAAGCAAAGCAAGCAGACCAACTGCAAAAATACATATAATTTCTTGGTAGCGTGCCTTTGTAGAGGTTTTGAAAGGGCAAGTTCTTGGACAACAAAGGAAGATGGAGAGAAAGGATGGATGATTGTGGACTAACATAGGCAGAGAAAGGTCAGTCTTCGCTTTCACAATCCAGCCAATTCGAAGTCATGTCTGAAAGTTCATACACCAAAGTATTCAGCAATGATCATTGTTCTGCAATTGTTCTAATACGTTATCATTTCTATAGTAACAAGTTACACAGGGACTGGTATGATATACACGCCACATAAACACATCGATATGATGAGACTTTTCTGAAAGGCGTCTCCAGTGTCAGCACTTTGTAACACTCAGCAATCTTTAGCTTTTCCGACAGGATGGAGGGTTTTGCGACTCAGTAACATAAGAAGATGCATATTTTTTTTCTAATTATGTTAAATAGAAAGAAAAATTAAAAGCTGGTGTTGGAAAAGAATATTTATAGGTACTATAGCATAAATGATATCAGGAACTAAACTGTTTCGTGGACGTCCCACGGCATTAAACATAACCATAAAGGAATAAATAGTATGACGTGTTGTTGTTCAGTTAATAATAATTGTAATCTTTGGCAAATATATGACGTATGTAAACACACCAGGGTGTGAAGTGTTTTATTATTCTTATACTACAGTGATTTACCAAAGATTACAATTTTAAATGTATTAATGAATGACACATTACACATTTTAACCGTTTATTGTTACATTTAATGTTATGGAGCGTCCATGAGAGCAGCTGTTATTCCTGTTATCACTTACTTTACCATCAACCCCTCTTTTTTTTCTCGCTCTTGAAACCACAAAGTGCAAACTCCAACATTCTGAAGACTGTTACACTGGACTGACATTGGAGACTCCTTCCATCAATGCTAAATTTAAGTGTCTCCCTACAGAAAAGCTTCATCATATCAACGATTAAAGGTTTTTCATTGTTAATTAGGGGGCAGCCATGGCCTGAAGGCTAGAGAAGCAGCCTTGGGCCTAAAGGGTCGCTGGTTCGATTCCCGGGACTGGCAGGAAAAAATCTGAGAGGAGTGAGTGAACAGACAGCACTTTCCCCTCCCTCTGTCTGATGGCTGGAGAAGCAGCCTTGGGGCCCAAAGGGTCGCCGGTTACAGGACCGGCAAGAAGAAGAAGAAGAAGAAAATGTGAGGGAACAAACAACACTTTCCCCTCACACTGTATGATGCCTAGAGAAGGCCAGAGAAGCAG
>JAOTRR010000032.1:12469396-12480055 GCA_028570945.1 Gogo arcuatus
TGTGTGTGTGTGTGTGTGTGTGTGTATATATATATATATATATATATATATATATTGTGACCTGTGGATTGCCATATAAATAGTCTAAATTAGCAAGTTTAACGCTAACCTAGAATGATTGACTGTTACCACCCCAACACTGATTATTTTCAAATAATAACATGCCCCAAATTGTTTTATTCTTTGCAGCTTGTCACGTTAATGAGTAACCCCACAGTCCTTCATCCTGAAGATCATCTTTATTTCTGACCACAACAAACTGCTGACACTGAAGGCTCCTTCCATAAATGCTACTCTTTTTAATGAGCATCCACCATACAAGTCCCTGCATAAGTTTTCAATTCAACGGTGATGGGTTATAAAAAAAAATCCTTACTGATTCCCATTTAGGACAGCTTCAGGGTTTTTTTTTTTTTTTCAGTCATGTCACCATGCCTGATTTGTTTAATCTAGTTCTGACTTGTTTAACTAGTTTATGAAACTTTCCTTGTTGGTTGCCATTTCAAATTTCCGCTCCAGAGCAATGCAAAGAGAAGCGTGAAATAAAGAAAGTAATAAAATGTTGCTATATGTTGCAATATCTTTGAAATAACACAATTATGATAGGACTAGGAACACTCCCAACCATCAGAAACTGCACTTTAAGTCCCTGTATTGTGATAATCTGTCATTGCGTAGGCATTTATGTGTGTATTGTGTATATCTTATATTTTTATCTTGCACATAGTCTGTTTTATATACTGTATTTCTGTCCTGTCGCACTTTGTATATATGTCCTGCATTGGCAATAGGTAGATCTTGAATATAATTTACAGTAGAAATAACATCATGTATTATTTTCTGCCACTTCACTCTCTAGTTGCTTCTTATTTCATTTCCTGGAACCGAATGGATAGTGCTGCTTTGACGCCATTCTGTCTACGTAACACCAGCTGCATATGGATGATTTGGGAAATAAAATAATTATACTGTTGTGACACTTTAATATGACCAGTTACCCTTTTGAGTCACAAGACGCCACTGTGTCATGCTATTTAGAAATGTATTAGACCTACAACAAGCTTAGCTTTATAATAACTAGGACACTCAGCAAGTGCAGACCTCCGCCAAGGACAATAGGTGACTCTTCTATGATATGGAAATCTGCAACCGCAACCACTTTATATGTCTGGATGTATTTCCAAAATTATTGGAATTATGTGCCTACTTGTATATCCCAGAGGTTACTGGTACCCATGAATGTGGATTGTAAAATGGAGTCATCGTATTTCTACATTGGTTATGTTTTGTCACTATTGAACCTTACTTCCATCCACTGGATTTTAAGATGTATGGCATTTTTGAGCCGCAGACTTCCGCCAAGGCTAAATGCCGTATCTTGCAACGTTAGCGAAAGTGAAAATAAATTTGTGGATCCGCCCCATGACTTGGATCCGCTCCAAAATTTAATGGGGTCTTCCTTAGCCCATGCTACACCCTTCCACCAAGTTTCATGGTTATTGGGTTGGTAGGTTTTACGCAATCCTGCTTACAGTCGACAGACAAACGAACCGCACCGGAAACATAACCTCCTTGGCGGAGGTAATAATAACCAATACTGATGACATCATTATGGTTCCTATTCAACTATTATTAATAACTTATTATTTTAATGTTCTTATTAAGGATGGATTGATGCTGTACTGTGAATTACATACAAATGAAGGTTTTCGTGAGTATGGAGCAGTGAAACAAGCATACAGGGAACCTGTTATATGTGAGAGCACTAAGAAACATACATTTGATTGCCTAGATTGCTTAATGCTATGTAGATTAATCATTTTATTCACACTCATCAGTATCAGTATTGAGTACCAAAAACAAATACTTGTACCTGGTCTGGAAAAAAAATGGTATCAAGGCATCACCTGGAGGCATGATGGCATCAAGTCTTATGCAAAAATTACAATATTTGCATGCAATGATGCTTGCTAAGCTTCTTTGATCTAGATAATTCATTAAGTCAGCATACATGTGTGTTCTGTTGTCCCATAATCCTGTGTTGATTTAAGATTTGATTTGTTTATTGGCAGAATATTTGCTCTACTGTCTCTGCTTTGTTATTTATCTGTATTCCTTCCAGCCTAACATACCTTACATGGTTAGGAAACATTGACACTGTTAGTACCTTGACTACATCAGGGAATATTACGGCCATCAAAGCGTGTTTAAAACTGTTTGTATACAGGGACCTTCATAGATAACACACTGACCTGTGAGACAAGAGGTGTAGCAGTCTTCTGTTTTGGATACATGTGCTGTTAAACTTTTTTTTTTTTTTTTTTTTACTGAAACCTACAGATCGTAGGTTTTATAGCAACTCAATAGCCAATAGTTCAATGTCTTTCACTTATTTCTGACAGATTTGTTTGCCTGAATACACCAAAGGGAGGACTGAACCATATCCAGTCATTCAGTAGTACAGGTTAGGCTGTAAAGGATTGATACTTAAAGGTGCAATAGTCAATATTTTCATTTCTTACTAGCACAAATAATCTGTAAAAATATGTAGAACATGATAAAAAAAAATGGTTTAATGAAAAATGACTTCCGCACAAGCACCTTTCTTTCACAAGTGCCTGAGAAATTAAGTTTCACAGTTTGGAAAACTGTGTTACAATCCAGAGTGCTTGTGATTGGATGTGTCTATTGTCAGTCATTTTATAGACACTCCCCTACATCCCTTCACTCCTCCTCTACCTCACTCTGAAATCAGCAAGCGCCCAGCATAGCCGGATAATTTTCCTGTGAGCAAAAAAACAATTAACAATAAATGCAGTAAACCCAGAACAAATGCTGGCACTGCTTTTCCAAGACAGACCACTGGGGAAGGGGTTTAAAGCGTTGGATTGTTTGAAAAGCCAGCTTTACATAGCAAATCAATAGATACCTTTTCCATTACAAATTCAAATGAGCTGAATTTTATGTGTTTATAGTGTTATAACTTGGCTTTCAAGGAGCTGAATGACCAAGTGTGCTTGAAAGTGATGTCATGGCAGTCCTAGGTTCTGGGGGTGGTGTTTTGTGTACATGGGGCCGGCTGAAGGAGTGAAAATGTCATTCAAATTATATTCGGCTCCACCTACCTATTTAAAAGTTGGAGACCTGATGTTGCCAAATTTTTATTCTCGCCTGCACCTTTAAGAAGCATATGTCAATCATTCAGTGTCAGCTGATATAATGAAGTACAAACACATCACAGTGAAAATACACATACGATTCATAATAAAGCTCCAGAAGGTTCCTGATAGACAGGGAAGAGTGCGGCTGATAGAATGTTAGAATGTGCATAGCAGCAGGTCGGCTACAGTCAGCAATTGTACGCATACAAATTGCAATTCTGTGGTAGGAGTCTCACCATAAAGTAACTACTGAGTATATGACTGTGCTGAATTAGGGAGGTTTCAGTGACGCTTTGCTAGTATGTGTGTGTGTGTGTAATACTGTAATAATGAAATATAGAGTTTCCTACTAAAACTGAGCTTCAGTTAAAAACAGAATAGACAGCTGGGTCCAGTGAGACCTCGTTTCCCCTCAATCTGTCATACCAAATGAACACACGCACACACACACACACACACACACACACACACTAGTCCTGGAGTTTTCATTTCTTCACAGAGTTGAACAGCAAAATAACTCTTTCATCATTCATAAGATTCAAATCAAGACCGAGAAAGAAAGAAAAGGCAATCAGGATACACAGGAGAAGATACTCAGGTTTCAGATTAAGAATATGCCTATAGACCGGACTGAAAGGAAATCTGAAACACTTACAGAACCTTTATTAACAGCATAAACTTATTAACTAAGTTTTCTGTAAAGATCATGTAAAAACAGCATACAGTTTTGAAAAAATGGCTGTAGGCTATGAATATAAGCTGACAGCTGTCTGGTTTGTAACCAAACTTGACTGTTAGACAAAGACAACTTGTGAGAATGATCTGTCAAATTTCTTTCTTGTGGTGAAAAAATATCATTCCACTACTGTAAACCTCTGGAAAGTAACAAATTAGTAATAATTACTATTTACTAGGTACGTAACGATATATCGTGCTTCAATGAATTGTGATACAAATTTATGATGATTTGAATTGACAAAATAAAAAATGAATTGCGATTATTATCAGGATGCGTAATCTTAGTTTTTCCTAGCTGTGATTGCACTGTTTAGACAGCAGAGGGCGAAATAATGTACAATAGCGGGAATGCCTGTGACTTCACTGTAGGCGGAAGTAACACAGCTCTAATGCCGTGAAAAGACACAAAAAACAGATCTAGAATGTGAAAGAGCTGCTGTGTGATTGACTGTACAAATAGCTTTAACAAGAAATCAGAGCTCACTTTTTACAGACTGCTGAAAGATAAAGAAAAGAGAAGCAAATGGAGGAAGTACAAATGTACATAAAGGTTTATTAAGAAAAGGCCTATTTGTTATTAACTTTTTCATTTTCAATCAAAGGAATATTTTAGTTAATAGGCTGTTATATTTTACTCTAACCTTTACAAATATGGGTAAATAATTATTGTTTGTTATTAAGAAAATGAAACAATTTTTTTAATTTAACAAGAGGAATATTTAAGTTGATAAAGAATAGGAAAATAAATGTTGCATTGTTTTTTGTAGTAAAATTTTCTTCATTTAACTTTTTTTTCAAAAATCCTGTGGGAAAATTGAATCGTGCACTCAGTATCGTGAATTGAATCGAATCGTGAATTGGGTGAATCATTACATGCCTATTTATAACGTATGTAGCTGCTTTTAGAAAATCAGTGCATTTGCGTATTTCATGCAAAAGAGAAACATTTCAGATTACATGTTCATATAGAATATATCCAGTTCTGATGGACAGCTAAGAGCAAACCACTTCAACAAATCTCTATTACTAAATATTACAGCAGTTTGCCTAATTTCACAGCAGACACTGTAATAAACCATAATCCATGATATTGTGTTGTTGAGTTGTTCAGTTATCATGTCATGAATTAATGGTGCCATCCCGTCACTATTCCTAATCAACATCATTACCCTGATAACTGAAGAAAGACTTCTCGCACCATCACTTCATAGGGAATGAGGAGCTTCCCAAAGCCTTTTTCCTGCCCATGATTCTCAGTCGGTGGAAGCCACATTTCAACAGGTATTTACTCTTTTAAACCAGGTCTAAGATGAGCTCATAGCTGCTGGAAAGCAATGAATAATAAATGTGTTTTTGAAGGATTCATATATTCAGGCCTACAATCTCTCTCTCTCTCTCTCTCACACACACACACACACACACACAAAGAGGATGAAAAGCTGTGGTGTGGGGCACTCAGTGTGTGTGTGTGTGTGTGTGTGTGTGTGTGCGCCAAGAAAATTCCAGATTCCAAATTCCCGACATGATGAACGACAGTCCAAATGCCAGTCAAAACATAGAGCAATGACTACAAAACATTCTCTAACAAAACATGTAGTCTTGTCACTAATAGTGGTACATTCTAAGTGTGTGTGTGTGTATGTGCATTTTTGAAAGATTAAAAATTCTTTGTCCTTTGACTGAGCAATATGTAGGGCAGCAAACCTGGGACAGGAGAATGACGTGTGTGTGTGTGTGTGTGTGTGTGTGTGTGTGCTCATGCATGTACTGTAACTCAAAACACACAAGCAACCAAAAGTTTGAGTTACTAACCAAAGAGCTTATATAAAAACCCCTAAAATGTTGCTCAGTTGATCAGTTTTATTCAGGAATACATTATATAAAACTGTGACAAATTATATTCTTAGCTATGAGAGGAATCCTGATCTGAAATTGATGTGTGTAAGGAATAATACTCGTGGAGGAGTGATATTATCGGAAAATAATCAACACAGGGTCGTGGGATCTGACCCGATGCGAAGCGAAGTTAATTATTGTACTTTTTTTACAACTTTGTATTTTTAATAAACTTTTAATGTGAATAAGTGGTGTTTATTCAGACTGGTTATGCACACGCCTAAGTCAATTTTCTGAACTACCCAATCAAACAATACAAATCATCCTTATGTAGTTCATGCCTCTAAGGTTGCCAGATTTTTCATGCATAGCCGAAAGGCAGATTTTTCCTGCCTTTAAATCCCACAAAAAATTAGAGTTGAAAATGCAGATTTCAGCAGTGTAATACGATGCAACATAAAAGCAAGAGACAATTTAGAAATGAAAAATGAACAAGACGATACACTAGATACACTTTTTACGGCCAAGTGGTTGTGGACACCTGACCATCACACCCATATGTTTTCTTCCCCAAACTATTTTCCACAAAGTTAGAAGCACACAATTGTCTCGAATGTCTTTGGATGCTGTAACATTACAATTTCCCTTAACTGGAACTAAGAGGCCCGAACCTGTTCCAGCATTACAATGCACAAAGTGAGCTTCATGAAGACACGATTTGCCGAGGTTGGAGTAGTAGAACAGATCCCTGACCTCAACTCACTGAGCAGCTTTGGGATGAACTGGAATGCCGACTGCAACCCAGACCTCCTCACCAACATGATCTCACTAATGCTCTTGTGAAGAGCTGAATGAGCACAAATCCCCACAGCCACGCTCCAAAATCTAGTGGAAAGCCTTCCCAGAAGAGTGGAGGATATTATAACAGCAGAGCTGGAACTACATCTGGAATGGAATGTTCAATAAAGGTGTCCACATACTTTTGGCCATATAGTGTATATGAATAGTCCTAGTTGTAATGATCACAATAATCCCTGCAATTTTGGTTTAACAATATGGCTTCTACGATCGTGCAAGAAAAATCTACTTAAATCCAAGTTCAGGATCATGCATGACTATTGTTCAAAAACATTCAGCTAAATTGAATTGAATAGTGCAGTTAACAATGTGTTATTACTCATATTAAAGAGTAAAGTAATCCTTCTTTTGGAAAATAATTAGATACGTTTGTATTAGTTTTTAAGAAACAATACGAAAAACGCTTTGACTCTGTTTGGGTCATTTATATAAACCATCCACAATATAATACGTGTGTCTCATGACACACAAATGTACTGTATTCCTCTCCAGGTTTAATGCACGTTGGGTTAAAACGGAAGCGAGAGAATAAAGAGTGAAGGAAAAACATACAGACAGACATTATTCACAATGAAATAAAACCCCAATTCTCCCTCCTTCAGTATTATAACACAGAAGTTTTTCAATAAAGTTGATGAGCTGTTATGACTCTATGCGTATAAAACGTGCATATAAAACATGATCTAAAAGCGCAGTTTGAGGTTCCTGCAGAGGTAACCAGCTAATGTGAGATGACACTACAATAACCAAAACTCATAAAAGCTCTCCTTCCAGCATGCGCTTATGAGCATCACAGAACACACAATATTTATGAGGAGGGACTAACAGAGGCCTGTGGTGCTGAATAAAACTACACATGCCTTCAGGACTGAATTTCTTACTTTGTCATTTCCTCTTGTATTAAAAGAAAGACTTTAAATGAGATGTTCGGAAAGTGGCTGTATCGCTCTCGTTCTCTCGGTGTTACTGACAGAAGCTGGCAGAAGAAGCCAGGAATCTATCTTTCATGTGTGTGTGTGTGTGTGTTAGACATCGGTTAAAAATACATAACAGCAGCCAGCAACAGAAGCTCATCATACAGAAGGAAGTGCCGACCTTCTAAAAGTATAAAACGTGTGTGTGTACATCCTATTTCAGCTCAGTGCCATAGACTAGACTGGTTCAGGTCACTTAGTCTCAGGATCAATAGCAGATCAATGAGTGTGTGTGTGTGTGTGTGATGTATCAATTAGCGTTCAATGGAGTGTTGAATTGTTGGTCATGTGATGAATCTTCATGTCTATTCAAGCATACTGTGAGATCTTTAGTGTACCATATCACATTCAGGTAAAACTGCTGACTTATAAAATCAACCTTCACCCACAAACCGTTAGCATCACCCACGAATCATCACCTAAAGCCAGTGACATCAGTCGACCTTACGGACAATTACATCTTAGCTTGTTTACTCAACATTTAAACTATTAAACCAAATAGCAATTTAAATATATAGTTATTACATAATACCTACACGTAGCCATTAGTAATCTCATCACCCACTGAACATCAGATGAGCCATTCCAGTTCATTCAAGGCCAAGAGTAATCTGTCTGTGCAATGCTGATGCATATAGGTCATGGATTAATGGGTGCAAATTTTGTCTTCAGGTGCGTTTATGTGTGTGTAGAAATGTATCCTGGCTTCACACCTTGTAATAAAGCTGTTTACAAATCACCTGCTGTTTGGCTACTGCTGCAGAAGCTCATCCCAGAGTCTCAGGAGCACTTGTGAGAGTGTGTCCTACTTCTTCAAGTCAAGCAGAGATAAATCTGCCCAGCAAGGGCTCTTATTCGGATAATAATGACCATTACCTGTGAGACATCTTTCAGTAGAGCAGCCAAATACTGTGTGGACAGCATGAGCTGCACATTTTAGTCTAAAAGCTGCTGTGAAATGATGGAAATGTTCAACTACAGAGCTAAAGGAAAATCTGGGACTAAACAGGAAATGAGTTCAGTAACTCATTACGTTAAGCAAGTTACTGTAGATTTCTAAGGGTGTAGGCTTTACAGTGGCAAGTTTAAAGGGTTTCAGAAAAACATCATCATGATACAACCCCAGAGATAACTGGTGATGGGTGTTGATGACAGCGTTAATCAGGAAGCCCCTTAATAAAGGAAGTTCTCAGTGGTGTGAAGAGCATTAATATGACTACCGTGCTCTTAGATTCCAAAATGATTTTGGAAATCATGTTTAGTAAATAGGACGAAATCATGACATATTTCCCAGATCCCTGTGAAGAAAGCAGCCCAATTGGAAAGAAGTATTAATACATGCCTGAGTAGTTCTTTCACTTAAGTCCTAAAATGTGTCTGGTATTATTACAAACTTTTATTATGCATTTAAAAAATAGTTTATATGAGAATGAATGAAAAAAACAAGCCAGTAAACTAAAAAGTAGCCCAATTTTGCAGGAAAACCATGCACATGGCAACACTGGCTATAAAGCTCAGAGCTAAAAAGGCATATCCTAAAGTGTTTTATATCTCTAACACCTCAGCAATTTGCCATTTTTTATTCATCAAACAATATGAGGTGTACATTTTATTCATTTATAGTTACATTTGATATTGTGGAATGTCCACGAAACAAGCTCCGTGTTGGTGAAATTAAAATCTGATTGTTTCAAAGTGCTGACACTGGAGACTCCTTCCACAAATGCTGAATAAACATCTCCTTACAGAAAACCTCACCATACCAACAAGTACATACTTTTTTTTGGACATGGAGCATCTACCATGCACGTTCCAGTGTTAGTTGTTACTATAGAAATGATAATGTATTACAACAAGGACATTATATCAACCCATCCATCCATTCATCATTTATTTATCCAAAAAGATGCAGTATCTACCTACTAAAACCTTTAAGCGTATACTGATCCAGGATAAGATTCCACCTGATTTCACTGGCTAATCTTAGTCAATATTTTCTACAACTCCAATCAGAGAGGTGCTGTCTGAAAGCGACACCGAAATTAGTCTGAATAAAAATTTTAAAAAACCCCAATGGCTTATTACCATCTCTCGCAGGTGCTCTTGGCGCTGACGTCCTAACTAATACCGTCACCCCACAGATCAAAAGAGAACATAACATTCCTTTAATCTGTGATGTTATCTCTCTCAATCACAACATTCCTTCCAAACCCAGAAGCAATGAAGCTGTCCATCACGACCAATAATAAGGATAGTGTTCACATTACAGCTTGGCTGGAGTTCCTCTCTACAAAATTGTGTTGTGAAGCACTGTTTCCTCCGTGCTGACAGGCTAATCATCCTGTCATCATTAGTGTGTATGTAGCTCTTTATAATCACCCCCGGCAGGATTTAGTCCAAAGTGCTGACTGTTTGGACCTCCTCTAACTTCCCCACAGCTATAACTGAGTGTACATGATGATTGTCTGTCAGTGGTGTTTAGCATTTAGTCATTAGCGAACCTGACAGGGTTCATCATAGCCTGTTGGGCTACAGGTGTCAAAAATGCTCACCGGAGTGGAGTAGTGATCAATGAGGTAGTACTTGTTTATGAAAAACGAGATAGATATTTCAAATGGAGGATGTTTACAGTAACACTCAATATGATTCATTTTACTGTAATTAAAATGTCATGAAATTATAGAACGAAAGCTACACTGCTGTTTAATTATTGGGTCAAACAATCTTGAAAATAGAAGGCAAAAAAATGGAGCCTCAAACTTTAAACAAATGCATGATTGTCCTCAGAACATATGTTAATGTTGCTAATGATGACTGTATACTGCGTATTTTATTTATTAGCTTTTTTAAGCGTTAATGTTGTTATGTTATATGTTATGTTATGTTATGATTGCTGACCAATGATCTTGAGATCAATCAAAAGCATTTAAGTAACTTTAATGCACTACTATAGACACAACACCAGAAAGGAAATCATAACCTGTGCTAAGCTAACTGCCTTACAACAGACATGACTGAAGTCCGAAAGCATTCACATAAACTAGAAGGGCACACGGTAGAGTGCATACCTCCGCCAAGCCACATATTATCAA
>JAOTRR010000032.1:12546898-12559670 GCA_028570945.1 Gogo arcuatus
ATCTTTACATTTTGTACTGTTATACCCTGGAAATGAAACAGACTTAATTGGATTTTATTTCATGAATCTACTCAAAATAGGCCATCATAATAAAAGGGGAGGGAATCTATATAAAATATTTACAAATTTAAAAAAAAATAAAAAAATAAAAAAAAGAGCTAAACTTGTGGCTGCATAAGTATTCACCCTCAACCTCAATCCAACTGAGGCTCTGTGGCAGGAACTGAAAACTGCTCTTCACCAACAGCGTCCATCCAATCGGACCTAGCTTCAGTAATTTTCCAAAAACCAGATGATCAGGATCCAGATGTGCAAAGCTTACTCATATCCCATTAGACATGCAGCCAAAGTTTCTACTAAGTACTGACCCTGGAGGGTGAATACTTACGCAACCCTCAACTGTCTTCTTGTGTTTAATTAACTTGTCTGTCATGATTTAAAAATAAACAAATAAATAAATAAATACAAAAAATATATAACAAATTGTGCCCTCAAATGTGAAACGTGGGTCCTTTTTTTTTAATGTCAGGTTGGAACACGACAAAATATGGAAAAGTTCAATGGGGGTGAATACTTATGCAAGGCCCTGTATGCTGTTACAGTTTTTTAAAAAAAAAAAAAAAAAAAAAAAAAAGACCCATGAAACAAGAGTTACTTACTGCTGCTCCATAATGGTGAACACTACTGACTGCGCAATAACGAAGCAGTTTGGGTCCACCTGACCGTCCTCTCCACAGATTTTAGCTGCCAAAAAGATAATAATAATAATAATAATAATAATAATTCATCACTGCATGTTGAAAATGTAGTAATATAATGATTATTCTTTGACAAAAATATTATATAGACAAAATTGTTTGGGGATTTTAATACCAGATAATGCCATTTGCCATAACTAAAATTCCTTTTATATTAGCCTCTAATCTTATTATACTTTATTAAAAATGTGTACAGGTAGAAAACTATGCAGAGGACGAGGCTTTCTTACCAACAATGTCATTTCGGATCTGCTCGGTGATCGGGATGGGCCTAGAAGCATCTGGAGACACGAACTTGGTAAAAATGTTGACTGCGTCCCGCTCTATACCTACAGCAGAGTTAAAGAGAGAGAGATGCACAATGAAATAAAAAGGAAAAAAATAGATAGGAATCACAGTGGTAAGACGCTACTAAAAACAAAGCACGGTTCTTCAAACTATCCAGAACCACACGACATTTTAAAGCCATTAAATGTTGCATAGAAAACGTTCTTTGCGCCGCATTTCAATTCCACAAAAGTGGCAGAGAGCGAGCTGACGCGCAGTTTAACTACATTTCACGCTGCGGTTTATAGCCCTGTTCTAATGTAGATTTAGAGTTGGCTAGTTTTTATGCTCATTCGTTAAGAGGCTGACTGTTTAAGAGCCCTAGGCTGATAGCATCTGCCTCTTCTCACAAGGTTAATGCCATGACTTTTAGCGCAATTGACTTGCTCCACTTGCTGCCTTCCCTGCAGTTTTATTCTATGTGCCATAATGAAAGATTTTTTTTTTTTTCCAGATCATGCACTTCTTCTGCCAGTTGTAGGAAACACAAATGAGCGCTGTTATCAAAGCCCTGAAGACAAGAAGAGTCGTTAGCTACTAAGACAGGATCTGTTGTCACGCTCGTGAAAATGGTGGAAGTCCGTGAACCATGTAGAATGTCGTAGTAGAAAGAAAGCTAAGAACATGATGAACTCTAACACAGCACTGTTCCAGAACAGTGAACATATTTATAACGGAATAAAAACTATGACGTGTCTTTCTTTAATTGCTGATGTGGTATATGAGGAATAAAACACTTTGGTGTTTTCGGCAAGTTATTACTGGAAAATAAATCAACCTCAGGGTGGTAACAGTAACTCTGGTTGCTGCATCACACAACGCCATCGTTGATTATTTCCCTATAACAGCAAGTCCCCAAGTGTTTTTCCTTACATAAGCGACATTAGTGATACTATTATATGTACATATGTACGTTCATTCATACATGTGCCCATCACTCAGTACTCACGCTTCATAAGCTTGTCGGACAGATCGCGGAGTGCATTCGCAGCCTGGCCTTTAACCGGAGTTCCCGTCCTGGAGGATGATGAGGAAGTAGAGGGGCGTCGACTCAGCCTCAACCCTTCTTCATGATTAACAGAGTCTCGGCGTCCCGCCCCACAATGAGAATTAGCGTCCTGGGGGCTGGAAGGTGTCCGAGAAGTAAAAGTGTCCTCATATTCCCCTTCATCTAAGCCAGGTGAGATGTTGAAACCTGGTGGAGAGTCTGGAGACGTTGAGAAGCCCAGAGTGGAGGCGGTCTCAGCCAGGGAGCTGTGCTTCACCGAGTTGAGGCTGTGAGCGCGCACGCGGGACCAGCTGGTGGACCGGAAACTCTCAGCCTCCAGCCAAAAGTGTGCCAGATGCTCGGCAGAGTGCGTCACCATGAAGTGCAGATAGTAGGGCAGCGCCACGGCGTCACGGAGCACCTGCTCCACCGTCTTAGACAGGCGTGAACGTGTCTCCTGTGTCTGATAGTTCACACTGGAGCAACCTAAAGAGGAAACGTAATACTGACAATATTATCATGACCGTTCTGGCTTCTTCAATATAATATCACATTTGGGTATTACTGACCATTAAAAAAATAAAAATACGGCATTTTTCATGTTGCCAAGAAAAGTCAGGAAACGCTTGTAACTCAGACGTCCTCAGCGTGCACCAGCTTGCTTTCTGAATTATGCAATCCATATACACCTGGGTCTTGTTACAACTCTTCTAACCTGCATTGTGCAATAGTTTCCATGCTGTATATTGTGTGTGCAGACATAAAGATATGAATTGGCTGATGAATTCCTTTAACAGCTGACAGAGCTGCTGACTTTCCCTTCTGGACACCAGCAGGAAGGCAGTTAAGTCGTATAAGGTTGAACCCTGACTGATACAATGGCAGGTGAGAGCGTTGTGGCTACAATAGCCTGTGCTTTTCAAAGCACGCAACATCAGAGAGAGGAAGAGGACTGGGAGACGGATTAGACGGTGATGGGCGTTTCCCTAGTGAAGGGGCCGGTGAAGAAAGACCGATTGTCTGTTGTAACGGCTGTCTGGCTTCAACGCGGCAGGATTCCCCTTTGTTCAAGGTTGCAACACCAGTTCAACCACACACATCTATACAGACATATCAGGGTTTACTGAGCATCGCAAGGATACACGCAGAATGCCGAAAGAGATTATCTGACCATTTACACCCAACCGAAAATTCATCTAAAGCTATTTCCCAGCACCGGCTTCATCACCACCACACAAAGCTCAATGTTTTACTGTAACACACTCATACAGGAACAAAACATTAGTAGCTAGCTTCCTCATCTTTGATGTGCTATAAAGTCATGTGTTGTCCT
Source organism: Gogo arcuatus (assembly GCA_028570945.1). Lineage (NCBI taxonomy): Eukaryota > Metazoa > Chordata > Actinopteri > Siluriformes > Anchariidae > Gogo > Gogo arcuatus. The sequence goes on from JAOTRR010000032.1 coordinate 12,550,305, forward strand.
CTGGACACTCTTCAGGTCTCTAATGAACACTACATGCTGACTGACGTCCTGGGCAAGACTCTGGAAACATTACTGACTTGTACGTTTCGTTTTATTGCATGACTTTGAAAACATTATTCATGTTTTTATTTGATCTTTAGTTGGCTTATGCCCAGCTTCTCCTATCCTAGATAGATAGTGGCTGTGCTTTTACTAAAGTGGCACTGAGGCTTCCATTTCCAATAGGAGTGCTTCTTGTTATATCTGGGGGAGGGTCACTTATATGAGCATTACGAGACAGGATATGTCAAGTAGAAGCAGCCAAACATCTTTTTTTTTTCCCCCCCAAATGTGAAAATCATGGACATGTGCATCCAGGCTAAAATTATCAAGCGACCGCTGAATTTGTTTTCTTTATATACTACATCTAACTGAAAGAGACGCTGTAGAATACGGAAAGTGGCGCACCCAGGTCTCCGAAGTGTGCTGCCTCCATGTGGCTGGGCTGCTTTTTGAGGATGGCCGTGCGGCCACGTGCAAACGAGTCCATGTTAGCAGAGATGGCGCTGATGGCCACGTGGCTCGGGCCGGCTGCCTCCAGGATGGCATGGTGATTCCTTGAGGGGGAGTTGGGCGACACTGCAGAGCCTGCTGGGGGAAAAAAATCAGGAGAGGAAAATACATTTAAATATAGCCTGTATAATGAGCACGAGCTCATTATCTACATGGATCCTGTGTGCTTGCTCTGCGTTATAGTACTGCGCAACAGATCTTAAGAAAATTTGTGAGCTGGCTAAAAATAAGGCTTAGTCTTCACCTATCAAAGTGCCAATATGAGAGTTATTGCGCAGTCGACACCAGCAAGAGGCTTGTGTGGGAGGCTGACCTTACATAACCTTGAGAAACTCGGGCCATGTCTCTGACTAGCTCTCGGTGAACTCATTTAAAGATAAAATCAGTCCTGATGCGCTGCGTTTGCACTCCAAACTTTTATCTGATCCTCCATCCCATCCTGTTCAGAATATATCAGTATGTGCCTAAACTCAGCATAGCAGAATAACAAATCACCAAATAATTGTAGCTTCTGATACCACATCATCTGCTCCTAAAAGATGACAGCCGATTAGGAAGTAATGACGAAGATGGAGAAGATATTAAGCAAACATATTCTCTGCAGATAATGTACTCACCTCTGCCTGGTTTTGGATCTACTGCCTTCTCTGGTTCCTTTCCTTTAGCTGTAGGACAAAGAACACAGGAGGTCTGACTTCCCAGGAGGTGAACTGTTACTAAATTACCAAGATGCAACTAGGACAGATCATATGTAAGGAATAAAACGACAAGTTGTTATGTAATAGGAAAACAATCAATGTCGGAGTCACAAAGATGGCTATTTTCCAATAACTGCACCCACTGGTGTTTTACCGCTCTTTTACAACAGCAATGTCAACAATTACAATTTTATTAGTTAAAGAATGGACACGTTGTACTGCTCTATCCATTTATTGGTACATTTAATGTTGAGGAATGTTCGCAAAATATCAACAATGTAGTGTACACCATACAAGCCAATGTGTTAGTCCATTGCAGCCAGGCGCTACTGTCCGAGCTGCTGTTATTGAAATGAATCACCACCTTCTGACCAATCAGATTTGAGATTTCAACAGCGCTGTGGGATTAAAGCAAATACTGCAGATCTAAAATGAATGTGGACGTACAAGGAATCTGGAAGAAAACCACTAAGGAACAATGGACTGTGAGAAATCTTGATGGTCCTGTTGTAAGTTTACAGGTACGTCTTGGACAATAAGAATTATAAGAACAAGCATCAAGAACTAATTGCTTAATTATCATTACAACTCATTATCTTGATGCTATAATCTGGTAAACAGATGTAGCTTTTGAGAAATCAAAACTCAGTATGTATAAATGAATGAATGAATGAATAAATAAAAGAGAGGGAGGTTGTTATGAAACATCTGAAGGGTCAAATCCCAAAGCTGGCTGTGACTGTGCAGTCATTGTAGTTCCTATCCTATATTAGGAGCAAAGGCAAAGGAGAGGCTTCAAAACTGTGTCGCCGGAAAAACATGTCTGGCTAAAACACAAAGGAAATTCTTAGAGCGCCACGTCATGTATGACATCATCCAAATGCTTCAGGGCCATAATACGTGCTATTATGTAAGGAATACACACTATAACTGGGTGTGCAGTTAGAAAAAATAATCAACAATGAGGTAGTGTGATACGACCTGACACGAAGCAGGGCTCCTGTTATCACACCAAAGTTGATTATTTTTAACATGTCCTCACAGAAAACTTTGCCATATCAATCAATCAATGATGATATAGCTTTGTTAAACAAAATCAGGTATTTAAAAATCTGGTTACTATCAGGGTTAACTTCTGTGGCGCTTCTGCCATCCAACTGCCTGTGTAAGTTGTTACTATATAAATTAGAACAGCGTATTAATATTAACCTGTGGTTTGCCTTTCAGCCGGAACTACGTTCAGAGCTGCTTCTGACCAATCAGATTCGAGAATTTAGCAGCGCTGCGATCTAAATCAGACCTCTACAGTAGGGTGCAAAAGTATACACCCCCTATCAAGTGGGTTTTTATTGCCAACCCCTACGATTTATGGCTAGGGAGAAGAAGGAAAAAAAAGAAAGAAAATGTAACGGTATTTTACACGTTGGTATTGTCTGGTCTTTTGTGCTACCTTTGACTGTACTGTTTATTCTTATTTTAAGCATATAAAAAGCATACAAACCGGAAAAACAGGGCCTCAAGGATTGAGGGAGATGGAATGAAGGTGGATGGATAGATGAGTGTAGTGCTTTGGATTGCAAATATGTGCACAAAATCAGTCAGGATTGAGGAGAAAAGAAAAGAAAAAAAGAAAAGAAGCCTACATGACCTGTATGTAAAAAGACAGCATTGAAATGTTCATCAAAATTGTATGTAAAGATAACAGGACTAACCGTCTAAATCGAGTCGCAGGTGGTGATTAATGCTAACTATGTGCTTTAGCTGAACAGTATTCTTTTTAAAGAACCCCCCCCCCACACACACACACACACACAAATGTTTTAATTAAAAGGTAAAATGTATGTATAAATTAAGATATATTGTACATAATATAATATAATAAGCCATTATTAAGACAATAAGTCTGCTAACAGCGATGCTAACGTTATTCAGTCAGCTTAGCAGGAAAGCTAGCTATTATTTACCTGTATGCTAACCAATTTGCTAATAAGTGTTGACACTGTTTACAGTCACTTCGCTTTGTTTAAACATAGCCAACACTAAATAATGAACAAATGAACAAGCAGCTTCAACATTCAAAACAGCCCAGTGACGGTCGGCTTTCCGCTTTCCTGTCTCCACTCCAGGCTAACACCTCAGCTAAGCTTGACTGAGCACTTCCTTACCTTTCCGCCTAAAAAACGACATTTTCACACTGCGAGTGCTTCCTTAGCTCACTGACAGCATCGTGTGGACTCCCGGGTGCCTTCATTCATTACTCTTTTTTGCAGACAGGCTACAAAAACATTCATACGGATTTTAATACAACGTCAAATAAGATTTTTTTTTTTTTAATGCTCATTAGCTCCAGAGCTGGCCGTGCCACCATACCGCTTCCGGAATACAGGAGCAGGGGCTGAATCCCAAATCACTCCCTGTTGGGCATGTAGTGCACTACACAAGACGCAGAATCCGTTCGTTCGTCGACTATGTAGCACAATGATCTAGGGAGTAGTGATGGGTTTGGGATTTAACCAAGATTTCTGTTAATGCTTAACAGTTAAAACATAAAAGATGATGTCCATTCATTTTCACGCGCTGGTAAAATGCCTCCACATTTGATCAACATCTAACTTGTTTTTCCTGAATGTTGACAGGAATAATTAATTATTTGCATAATGCATTTGTAATGTTTAACCACGTGATGGCAGGCTTAAACCGCTTTTTGCAATTGTTTTTTTTTTTTCAAAATAGTTTCCTGTATGTACATGTTAGATATATCTCTGTCAACTGAAGTGAGATTCTATTATTATTATTATTATTATTATTAATGTGCAATTTTGTTGTGGTGAGTAGACCGATAGAGAATGTGCCTGACTCGTGGTTGAAACGCGCATGCGCTAGAACTTCCGGACGCACACACTAGGGGGCGCCAATAATTGTTTATTCCTCCGCAGTATTCAGTATAAAACTATATTGAAATACACAGCTATTGTACTGATACACATGTAGTAGGTACACAATAACAGACTGTCTGTTGCTCTTGCACATATTTTGTATCCCCCTCTACTATCTCCATTAATAGATCATAGCTGATCTGGTGTTATGTATTGGCACAGCAGGGACACTGATTCACCATATGACCAAAAGTTTGTGGACACCTGACCATCACACCCATATGAGGATCATTGTAAGCACACAACTGCATACAATGTCCTTGTATACTTTAGCATTACAATTTCCCTTCACTGGAACTAACAGGCCCAGAACCTGTTCCAGCACGACAATGCTCCTGTGCACAAAGCTCCATGAAGACATGCTGTGTTAAGGTTGGACTGGAAATGCCACCTGCACCCCAGACCTTCTCACCCAACATCAGTGCATGACATCACTAATGCTCTTGTTGCTGAATGAACACAAAACCCTACAGCCACACTCCAAAATCTAGTGGAAAACCTTCCCAGAAGAGTGGAGGTTATAATAACAGCAATGGGGATCTAAATCTGGAATGGAATAATCAGAAAGCACATATGGGTGTGCTGGTTAGGTGTCGTCACTCCTTCGTCCATAAAGTGGGTGTTGATGTGTACTTTGTTAATTACCATTCTAATATGTTTTGCAGTCTTCAAAGTAGCACAAAGTGAACTTTTCGCTTTCACTTCTCATGATGGAGCTTTGTGCTTATGGAAATTCATACACGAAAACATACTACTGTATATAATTTGCATGAAAGCTGAAGGAATCTGTCTCCTGCATTAATTGGCTAAACCTGACTGAACAGCATGTATAGTAAATTTCCTGTTGGCAATATAAGTGTACTACATAATCTATTCTTTCATGCCTTATGTAGCAGACTAATAGTGGGAGTAATGAGGCATTTGGGATTTAACTGGGATTTCTGTTAATGAGGAATTAATGGTTAGCAGAAGAAAAAAAAAAAGATATCTTTGCATAAAAATTAAATCTTAAACTGCCTATATTTAAAACTTGCCTTTATGTATTCCATAATAGGAAGAATAAACATTAAAGACAGAGTTTAAAGGAATGTTGAGTTATTTGCAATTTTCTGCTGCAGAAATTACTAATAATTACTAATACTGTTCTTTTTTTCTGTAATGAATCGTTGTAATAACTCCTGACCAATTTTACTAGCATGATGATGTTTAATGGAGACCACAAAGCATAAGGGCGTTTGCTCTAAATGTAAATCAGTACACATTTGTTTGCAGAGCAAATATAATTTGCATAAAAGCTTAAGTTCTCTTGCATTAAATTTCTGCACTTGACTACAAGCAGTAAATTAACATCATTATAAAACTATAAACTAAAAAAACTGAATTAACATCTCAGTTGCTATATAAAGACAAACAAAGCGAGATTTGTTTTCTTTTTATTATTGCATTTATCTTCCAATTTGTGCATCAACAAAGAATAAAGCAAGAAAGCTTAGAAGTAAACATATTTGCTCGGTTCACTTCTCAAAGCATGACATAAAACCGTTTCTTGGAGTTTGCCCACTCGGAAAGCCTCCTCCGTGAAAGAGCGGGAAAGCATCAGGTAACATCCGTGCCAGAGACACTTCGGAGGTCACCATCATTGTTGCGCTTTCAGAGAGGTCAACAAACAGAGACGAACAAACTGAGGAGAAAACAGATAGAGAGAGAGAGACACACACACACACAAAGTCAAATTGTGAGATGTGTAATTAGAGAAGGCAACCGAACAAACAAAAATATTTTTTGAACGAATCACCAGAACGAACAAACTGAACTAATGAGTGATTCGTTCGTCTGACTCTTTGTCTTTCTGCTCTCTATAACCTCTTTCATGGCATCTTAAAAAAGGTATGTGTGTGTGTACGTTTAAACAAATACAATGATAAATTATGCCACTGACTTACTATTACGTTACATTTCGATTACATATCGTAGATAGGCTACTTATGAACATGGTAAGACTAATTTCAGTGCGTGACGGGTCGTCTACATATAAAGCAATTCGCTTGTCGTCCATTGCTTTGTAGCTGACAGTTGGTTGCTAGTGGACATTCATCCGTCACTCAATGGCTCCCATTGGATGTTGCCTCAAAGTTGAGATTAGTTTAACTCATTACCCACAAACTTCACGTCACCAGTGGTTATTTCGTCTGTCATCGCTACAAGTCACCAAATTTTGTTGTCATTCCATGGTCTCTGGTCGGCTCATCGTACACACACTTGTGTGTACGCCCCTTGAGACTGTCTGTCGACTGACTGCGGAGTCTGATTGGCTCACTGACATGTCAATCAGAAACTGCAAATTAACTAATTGATTCAGAGGAACGACCTACAGCAGAACGAAATACAACATATCGGTCTTTCTGGAAGTGCTAGCCTACAGAACGAACGAACGAAATTCACTTAGGAATTTCCGACGCTACCTGTAATAAATTCATACCCCATGTTATACCACAGTGCTGCTGAATTCTTAATTCTGATTGGTCAGAAGAACTGTGTTATCATTTCTGTCACTCAATTTATTAATCATTTAAAAGACGAACTTCTTTGTCCATAAGTGCAAGGACTATTTCTGTGATTTTTAAACAGCACTCGACCAAGGGATTTGGAAAAAACTAAACTAAACTAAACAATCATATCACTCACACTCACAATCAGAATCACGTCACGTTTCACCTCCCCCGCCCCACACCAAGCTATCATCAAATAGAAAATGCTGCATCATGGCCATACTGACTAACACGCAGCACCACTAGCAGGATTGTCCACTCCTTCTGTAACATGTCACCTTACCTGCACCCATATATACCACAAATGTCACATTATGGAATTTGCATTTCATGTTGTATTTCTAGCGTTTGAGCTTGGTTATTGTACTCGCATCTTTCATACTGTCACGTCTGCACCTGCTTGCACTCAAGATTCCACTTCTCAGAATTCACAGTGACCTTCAAAATATGGCCGCCATGGACTACAACACCCATCCTGCACTTCACCACTCACAGGCCCCTGATTACTAATTGCACTCACCTGTTCACAATCATCACAGCTCGCCTATTTAAGGACTCGGCTCACAGTTTGTCATTGTGAAATATATGTGCAGTTCCTTGTGTCTGACTTTACCAAGCTGTTTGTTTATTGCATTGCATTGCTTATCTGGTTTGGATATTGCTTTTTGCCTTTGCCTCTGATATTCTGTTTGTGCCTCGCCTGACCCTTGCCTGTTTCTGGATTCTGATTCTTGCCTATGATTTGGATTTGTCTGCCAGTTTGCCTGAATAAACCCTCCTTCTGCTTTTACATCCGCCCGACACATACTTTTCCCCCCTATAACTAAATCACTTAACTGAAACTGCGATGTTTTGTTACCTCCAACAATAGTACAGCTTTATTTTCCTAAGGCTTTCTCAATGGTGCTCACAATCTTGGCAATCTTCTGATCGTTATCCACAAAGCCGTCCCCATTCTGTCAAAACCAGACAGGTTTTACATTACATACATAACAGCTGTATGTACTGAACAATTTTGGAGTGATGTGTGAGATGTTGTAGTATATACTGTACATAATAGCAAACTGAATAATCCTCACCTTCTTTGAGTGCACCAATGCGCCATTCACCTGTACCTCAAACCACCCAGTTGTTGTGGGAGTGCTCTTGCTCGTCTGTGGGGAAAAAGATGAACGGACAAACAAAACCTGAAATGACGAGGACTGGGGTAGCAACAGGCATCAACAGATTCACACATTACAGGTTAAAGAGTACTAACGATACTAGAGGTGTGGTCTTATAGGAAAATAATCAGTGATGGGGTAGTGGGATGTGCTGGTATGTCATTTTTCCAAGAGAAGTGTGTTATCATCTTATACCCCTGAAAAGTGCCCGTGATTACATTATTCATTAATTAAAGAACATGTCATACTTTTTATCCATTTGTAGTTACATACATGTTGTGGAACGGTTATTATATTACATTACGGCACCTATAAACAGGAAATCGCAGCAAAAATTCCCTTACATTTTACAAAATCCAACACGTTTTTAATTACGTGAGCATCCACTATACAAGTCCATGTGAGTGAGCGTGTTAATATAAACCTATGATCTGCCTCCCAGCTGGAAATACTGTCTGAGCTAATGTTATAGCAAATTAACCTTTTGACTAATCAGAATTGAGAATTCAAGAGCACTGTGATTTAATAATAGTTAAATAAGCACACACCTAAGTACTTATCTTACACATACAGTTCATGGCCATTTATTCAAGCACCCTCTGCCTCATGAGTCAGTAACTGTACACACAGAAAATGGTAGGTGTACGTAATAAACCAGCGACTCTGTGTAGATTCGTAATAGTAACTATTGTACTGTACTGAGATGTAGCTGTTCTCAATAGAGTGGGAGGTGTAGAAGTAGGTGTAGTATTACAGAGTCAGACTTTTCCCAGAATGTCTAACAACCACATCCTAGTGCACAAATAATGCACTCGTTATAATCCTGTCTGAAATCCCACAATGCTTTGCAAGCATTCAAACTCCTGGATGCAAAACACCCATAATGCATATCACAGTTTGTATAAGGATAAGGAATAAGGTGTAGCGCAAGATTCAGACATCACTGTGGACAACGAATCCTTTCTACCACCATAAAAAGAACTTACAATCTCAAGATCGCCTGGAAATTCGTCCTCAAGCAACGTCTTGAGCTTGGTGAACTGTGAAGCAAACAATGACAGAGACAACAGTGATGTTTCTGTTCACAAAAAAAAAAAAATCCAGTCTCACTTTTTTACAGAACCAAGTGCTGGAATGGATGCAAAGATAATAAACATACCTTGGGCCCGTACCCTCATCCACCACTGAGGGAAGAAGAAATAAATAAAGATGAATTAATGTTAGATTTTGGCCTACTTCAAAAAAAAAACAAAAAACTGTGTTTTTTAAATTTAAAAAAATATGACGTGTTGCTGGAAAGCGTTGAGTGAGAAAAGAAGCTCTACAGCGAAATCTGAACACTATCACTTGTGCTTGAATTCAGTGAAATTTTTCTCCTATTAATTAACAATTATTCGCGGAAGGTGAAGTGAATATCGCTGAATAATAGCCGAGACGAAGTCGAGGTTATTATTCAGCCATATTCACT
>JAOTRR010000032.1:12571588-12585897 GCA_028570945.1 Gogo arcuatus
TATAATCACTCTTTACAACCGTGGTGAGCAGAAAAGCATCTTCTGCAACAGCAGATGACCACATTGGGTTCCACTCCTGCCAGCCAAGAACATGAATCTTACAATCAAGAACAAGTTCCTATTAAAGTGGCCAGTGAGTGTATGCAGTATATTTATTTTTAAACATATAGATGTTTGCACATATGTTTTTAAAGACTTTTAGGAGAGAACAAACCTCTCAGTGCATATCAACTGGGAGGTGTTTTTGCAAATTGTACTAATCCACCATTATCTGAATATTATGAAACTGCACTGGTTGACCCCGAAACACTGTGCTCTAACATGGTCCCCAGTAGAACAGACGGGAGCATATACATATTATACTGCCAAAACTGTGATAAGGAGTCATTACAAAGAGTATGATATAACAAATGCAGCAAATAAAAACCTACATTCAAACAGTTTCAAGATGCTAAACTAAGTTGCAAGACTATGTGCAGGTGGTTGGTGCATTAACAAATAAAAACAATTTTTTTTTATTTCACAAATGTCCTAAGAAAAATAACTATTTTGCATAAATACTGCCAAGATGATTCTGAGCTAAGGTCAAATTTACATGCACTTTAAAATTCAAGTCCTCCTTATTTCTTCTCATGTATGAACTGAAACTGTAAATGCTACATGTATAGAAAGCTGCTTCAACATTAGAGAACTGAAAAAGCAGGAATGGAAATTCTTACCTCTTTAAGGCAGGTTTGAAAACTGATACTGCTGGAAAACAATTTCAGCTGCGGTACTCCACTCGATCCAGTAAATTCTTCTCTTCACCCTTTGGCACAATTTTCCCAACTGCCCTGTGTCTAGACTTGAATCTCACTCCCTTTTACATGTTTTCTTGTTGCAGATTCATAAATTAGAGTGAAAAGAGCCTCTTTATTTTATCCTTTGGTCTCGGTATGATCTGGGTTGAGAAACTTGGAGGTTCTGGTGTGTGCTCAGCTCCAGATGTTTCTGTTGGGTGGGGTGTTGGATTATTCACAAGCTCTATAAAACACAAAATGCCAGAAATTTATTGTGTAATCATATAAAACCAACAGTACTTGTCAGAATTAAATTGCAAACACTTGTTGATGCAGCACTGCATGGAATAAGATAATAGGTAGGTAATGACACACTTACTATAATGTTACTATAAAACACAGTTATATTAATATTAATATCAATATCATATTAATAAATAGTTTAAAAGTTTGGAGCCTAATAGGGTCACACATTTACATTATATACATTATTATAAGGATACATGAATTCATTAGCAACCACTTTTATGCTGCGATCACAAGCTCCTCTGTTCCTGGTCCCATTTACAAATTTGTACACAGGCACCCAACTAATGTTTTAGACAGTCTGATCTACTCTTGTATGTTCCTAAGATTGCTGTTGTAATATAATAATATGTAATAAAAATGCAGTTCATATCGTCTAACCCTTTAAGGCGAAGTGGTGACTATAAGAAACCGCCATTTATGTTAGGAGTCTCCAGTTAATACGTTTTTCGACATAGACCAAAAAGTCTTCAGGGAAGAGGAATTTTCTGGTTACTGGTTTCTCAGGAACATGATGCTGATTGTTTTTTTTTTTTTTGTCTTATTAACTTTAAGAGAGAGAAAATAAGGTTGGCGAGGGAAATCTAACTATAAACAGTTTTTAAAAAAAAGTGTGATGTTCATTAATACATAAAAAATTGTAATCGTTGGCAAATTGCTGTGGTATAAAAGGAGTAAAGCACTTTGAGGCACGAGTCACCCCACCCTGGTGTGGATTATTATCCTATAACAGCACGGCCCACTTGTTGTTGTTGTTGTTGTTGTTGTTGTTTCAGGCACTGTGGTTACTAAGTGAAGCCACCTCAGAAATTACCCTGTGTTTAGGAAATCTAATCCCAAATCAGTTTTATTTTAATGGTTTAGAACTTGTTCGTATCATCAAACCAGACATTTTTAAAGAAATTATGTTTTGTGTATGTATGGGGGGAGGGAGGGTTAATTAATGGACTACAAATTACATGTATATAAAATTAATGAAAATGAAAATGAAAAAAAACTAACTTATCCCCTAATAAATCCCCCTACCATATAGTTATGCAAGTTATTTTCGATGCACACACTGATTATTAAGGCTTGAAAAGGCGTTTATGTCATGTTTATAACACATATGCAATTTTAGTGACAAATTCAAGGCAGAATAAGTTTCAGACATAATCTGGTCGCGTGCAGCAGTGAGCTGTTTACTTCTTGCTAGCTTGCTAGCTAGTTAATGTTTTTAGCAGATTTAACTGAACTAATTTAGTCTTCACAAAAACCCAAACTTGCTTTAATTACGTTTTTTTTTCACTCTTGTTGTGCTGGGTTTTTACATTTAATCATCGTTTAATCATCCAAGCACGGTCCACTGAAACACGCACTTCTGTACTAACCATAGCAGAAGATTAGGACTAAAATAGTAAACAGCGCTCGGTTTACGTACTGTTTAGTATGCTAGTATGCTAGTGCGGTAGCAACTAGCAACTCGTTTACTCCAAGAGTTCTCCTCATTCTCTCTGCTCAGGCTAGGGATGTTGATCGGCTTTGAAGGTGGGTATAACATACACAGTGTTGTAGCTATGTTAAAGCTATCCACTACTAAAAAATTATATTTATTACAAGCTTATTTGTAATACTTTACTTTTTTTCTAGTTCAAGTGTGAATGTGTAAAACGCCTAGCTAACTCGATTCAGCTAATAGCTTTAGCTATTAAAAAATAAACATCTTCATACCCACTGAGCGATTTGTTACCTAATTATATTTTTGTAGTATAATATACTGTATAAAAATCCTTTTTATTTAACCATATCTATGCTAAGGAATACATGTGAATGAAAGGTGCAGTACATTGTGTTTCAGCATCATGGCTGAAAATGAAGTGAGCACAAGTCATCATGCTTTCATGGAGGTCATGGAGCCTTCAGATATGAATCTGCCCTTGCTGTCTGAAACTGAAAACCTTCCAGATGATGGGATTTTGATCAGTCCGTTAACCCCACCACTAGCCTCCCTTCCAGCTCTGGAGCAACATCAGCTCTGGATGGACCCTGATTGTGGTGAAAGCAGTAACACTGCTAAGAACTCACAGCTTTATGAGTGTATTGGTGAGTACAACACAGGCCTCAGACTTAAAGGAAAACTCCACCCTTAAAGGTGCAATAGTCAATGTTTTTATTTCTTATTAGTATGAATAATATGGAAAGTTATGTAGAAACTATGAAAAAAAAATAGTTTTAAACCATTTTCTCAGGAAAAGTGCATTACCTTGCTGAAAAAAACCCAGTTTGGAAACCTGCGTTCTGGTCTGGAAGGTTTGTTTGTATTGGGATTGGCTTCTTGTCAGTCATTTTATAGACACACCCTTAACGGTATCATCCACTTAAGTTAGGCCTGGTACACACTAGTGGATTTTAGCAATTTCAAAACACAGGAGACCACAGACATAATGACAGATTTAACCGATTTTAATATTTTAATCGCAAGAACCCAGACACTTGGTGATTATACTGAACGATTTCAGAGTGGCAATTCCGGGGACTTGGGATCTCACGGAAACTCACTCGAAAAAGTTCAAAGCAGTTTTTCGAATATGAAGCGCTTGGAACGGCCGAACAAAAAAAAAGCCCAAGCACTTTGAGAGAGAAAAAAAACACGCTGAGTGCTGTAACCATGGTCCCGCCCATGATCAATCACTGTTTGTCCCACCCTCTCACCTCTTTGTTCTTTGTTTTAAACTTTCTTTTTGGAGATATTACATTTTAAAAGTACTAAAAGCGAGTAAAGTTTTCCTTCATGGCAATTGCATAGTTTTTTTGGACTCGGATCTATTCAAACAACGAGGGACACAGCACTGCGGCATGTTGAGATGATGAGGCTGTCAGGTATGCAGGCGACGGACGGATGTAAAAGCCGAAAGGAGTTTTATTCAGGCAGTTCTACAGACAGATCCAAAACGTGAGGCAAAAAAAACTAAAGCAAGAATCCAAAAACCAGAAACAGATCATAAGACAAAACAACAAACAGGAATTCAAAGGGTTAATATGAGCAGATGTGTAAACACTGAATGATACTTCACAATGCTGGTAGGTGCATATGTGACAGAGGCTTGGCCCCAGAAATACGATCGTTACGTCACGGCTTAACAAGCGGATTATGCGAAGAGGTTGCATGTTTATAGAGTTGTAGAATTGTAACTTGGCTGTCAAGCAGTTGAATGTCCATGTAAGTGATGTCATGACACTCCTTGCTAATGGTAACTCTAGTTAAACCTCCGTAAGTTTTGGGGGCGGTGGTTTGTGGGTATGGATGGAAATGGGGGTAGGTTCAATGAGTAAAAAAATCTTTCAAATCTTATTCATCTATCTCCATTTAACCCTTAGAGACCTTTTTTTAAACAAATCTTACCTAATGCACCTTTAACGACATACATATTTATTCATCATCAAAATGTGATCTTCAGTTGTGCAAAAGATGTGTTATGATCAAATTAATTTTGAGTTGCTATTTTTACTTTATACTTCTTTCATCAATATGTTGGTCTATTTTCAATTTGGCTGAAGGTTTTCAAACAGTTCTCTGTTAGATTTATGTATAGTAGCAACAGTGGGAGCTCTTGCTTATGCTGCATTCGACTTACCTGAGAAGTGGTCATTTGCAGGTTGGAATGATGAACTTTTGAAAACACCGTAGCTAGCTAGTTGTGTATGTTTTGAGAGAACACTAAAGGGGGAAGGGTTGTGTTTGCATGTTTTTGGGTTTCAAATCACCTAGCTTAAGCTGACATCTGCCAAAATCACTGACTATACCTTTCATCTCTGACCCTTTGTATCTCGTGTGGAAATGCATCAGACGAACCTTTTTCAGTGAAGGTTTCCAACAGCATGAGAGAAACGGATCCTCTGTTTGAAAGCGAGCTCATTCCTACAGAGTTAATGCAGAGGGGCAACGTTGAGACACACGAGTGTTCAGAGTGCAGTAGAGTATTTGGGACCACATACTCTCTCAACAAGCACTTGTTAACCCACCAACCGGAGAGATCTCATGTCTGTAATATCTGCCAGAAAAGGTTTAAATGGCATGATCACCTGTGAGTGGAACTTACTATCATTTATAGCTAAACAAAATAAATTCTGAGCAATTAACACATCACTACCTGTCATTCTTTATAGCACAGGCCACATGCTGACTCACCAGAAGAGGAAGGATTATCGTTGCTCTCATCCTGGCTGCCAGAAGATGTACTGTGGCTACCGCTCACTAAAACGACATTGTGCCACGCAACATGGTACATACCTCCTCCCTCCATCCTCCCAACCCAGTGCCCTTAACAACCAACCATGCCCACCTCTGAATGAGCCTCCAAAGCTTCCTACAGTAAAAGATTACAGTAAAAGTGCATCAACCTCAGCTGACTACCATTCTTACTTCCCTCCACCCAAACCTCATTCCATCTTTCCATCTGATGGCTATACCGGCTGTGGAACCAGTTACAACAATTGCACTTTGGCAACAAATCTTGACTTGAGCCGCAACCCCGAGGACCCCAACGTATCCCAAGTAGAGCTTCCTGTGTGTTCTCAATCTTGGAGCCAAGCAGCAGATGGTGCTTCCTGCAGTTTGGACAGTGCAGTTGACTTGTCAGCATCTCATAGTGTGGTGACGTCAAACCATTGGGCATCAACCTCAAGCCTTGGGGGTAGTGTGGTAGACCCAGTAGAACCAGAAATTGTACATACATGGGAACATAACTTGGATTTTTTAGTAACAAACCTCCAAACATGGAAAGAGGCACCATCTATCCAACCTAGCAAGGAGGTAACTGGCACCAGAATGGGTAGTCAGCCATCTTCAGCTTGCCCAAGAAGGAATCAACCCATTTTGTTGAAGATTAGCATGGGACAGCATGAACCTCAGAATAAGCAGCAGACTCCACTCATGAGTGGAGAAGCATCATGCTCTAAATCAAACATTGTTGGATCATCAACACACCAGATGGAATCTATCATTCCTCCTCTACCTCCTGCACCCAAGTCTAAGACCAAGAAGAAGAGAATAAAGAAGAAGATCTTGAAGGCTGCCAATATTCCTACCCCTCCTCTACCTTCTCCCAGACCCACTACTCAGAGACGGCCCAGACCCCACCCTGCTTACCTCGTTTCCCCCAGCCAGGTAGCCATGGCATCCTTTAGTAAAGAGAGCGCCCCCTCAGACACGCTCAAGGTATTGCGATTGCATACACATTTCTCTACATGGGTAATGTTCAGATGGTTTACAGTAAGCTTCAGAATTATTGGCACCCTTCATGTAAATCAGCAAAAATAAATCTTTTGTTTCTACAAAAGATTTTCAAAATTATTGGCACCCTAATTAATATTTGGTGAACTATCTTGCTGTGATTTCTAACAAGTGAAACCTCTTTGTATTTACCATGTTTCTGGAGACTGATTTTGAAGGTGGACAATTTGCATTGCAGTTCATTTTTAATATTTTTTAGGAGTCTCAGTAATGTTATTATAAGAGTCATTCTTTTTGGAGAAATGTTTTGCAGTTTGTCCAAAATCCTAAAGTTAACTGGGTGGCACAGTAGGTAGTATTGCTGTCTCAGAGCTGTAGGGTTGAGGGATTGATCCTTAGCTTGGGCTACTGTGTGTGTAGAATGTTTCTGTGATTTTTTGTCTATTCTCCTGAAGAGTGCTAATAATTCAAAGTGTATATGCAGATCCTATAGCCTATACTGAAGAGAGTGGATAATTCAGTGTAGTTTTATCTGTCAATCCACTGCACAGGGAGGAAGCACTACTGCAATGACACGAAATGGAAGCAAGTCTGGTGAAAGGTCAGGATTTGTGTCTTATAGGGAAAGTATATTTAAATTATTTGATTTCTGACCTTTTTTATGGATGACATTAGAATATTATACACAGATTAACTATTTTAGCATTAAAGGGAAAGAATAGGGTGCCTGAAAAAAAAATAGGTTAATGTAAACGTTTACAGAAAATTAACTGACTGCATTCAATTGTATAGCACTGGTTTGGTTCTTCCTCAGGACATATCTAAAATACCCTCCTAGCAGGCATGCACAGTCCTCTCCTTCATGTCCACAAGCCCGAACAACCTCCTACAAGATGGATCAACAGTTAGTGGACTCAACCTCCTCAACAAAGGTGCTGTCTCTATCTTATTACAATCTTACAGAATAACTCCAAAACTCTAACGCGGAGGCCATTTTAGTGTCGAAAGTTCCTTTTATCTCAGTGTTACATTTCTACAGGTATTCGCATCATCTGATTTCTTTTTCCTGTGACAGAATGGGAGAGTGGATATGGCTGGTGATTGGTCTCAGGCGGATCAGGAAGTCCAACTTTCCCCATTAGTCATCCCAGTTTCTGTCCCTGTCTCAAGCAAAGAAGCCCCATTCAACAAAGCCTCTGGACATACAGTAAAAACCTTTATTCTACCTTAATATTCTGTTAACTTTGTATTGTGTTGGGTAGGGCTAATTAATTTGGGCAATTTCCCCAACATTATTGCCATTTGTACTGTAATTTTTGGTATAATACTCTATAACATGATATACACTGATACTTAAAATCAGTATCAGTGACAAAATTTTCATATTGTCCAGGCCCTACTAATATAGTCTAATTTGCAGCATGCTATTTGGATTCTTGTGAAGTATTGCTTCACCCAGTGCTTTTTCACTTTGTTATAAACATGCTCTAAAGCACTACATGTGTAGTACTGACTAGCCTGACACACCAATAGATCTCCCTGCAGATTGAGAAGCAGCAGAATGTCAAACGTCTGTCCAAGAAGTCTCGTCATCCCGGTCTTCTTAGGAGCTTGATCACACCCAACCTGGTGGCAGGAGGTTACCCGAGTCAGCTGCGTTCACCCACCTACCTCACCGACCACCTGCTGAACTTTGATCCACCTCCCTACACTCCCCCTCCGATGCTAAGCCCGTTACGCCATGGAACGGGGCTCTATTTCAACACCTTACCCCGGTACCAGCCTTGTCTGCCCCCACCTAGCATCTATTCTGCTTCCCTGGGTGGGTAACTAATATAAAAGGTGGCATTTGTTTCTCATTGATGTCATACTAAAAGTTTAATTCTCATTGCTGACTTCTCTCCAGATGGTAAAGACGGGATATCTTTAATATCGGATAATACAGTCGTCAGCATAGAACCGTGAGTCAGTTCTACCATCGCTGATGTTTTTTGTCGACCATTCTTCCACATGATATTATTGTGTTTTGTTTTTTATATAGAAAGATCAATGTGGGTTCACGTTTCCAGGCTGAGATCCCTCCACTGCGCAATCCTTTGCTTATTCTGTATGATGAGCACCCTGCTCAGCTCGTCTGGGCTCCATGGGGAGATCTGCCCACTAATCCCGAGACACAACAGAAGGGTTTGTATCCCCCCACACTCAGACTTACAATAGCAACTCAAAATGAGTTGATTTTATTCTCAAAGATCTTTTGAGTACCAGTTTTAACTGGTATCGGCAAAAAGGCTCATCAGCAGTATTAGCAACTGAGGTAGTGTGCAATTTTTTTTGCCACAGTTACAGAATTCCTAGACATGTGCTGTTCCAGTGTGCTACCAGGAGGGGGCACAAACACTGAACTTGCACTTCACTGCCTGCATGAAGTACAAGGAGACATTCTAGTAAGCTGAATACAGGCATTGAATTTGTGTTAGACAGCCACAGAGGATGAATTAACTCCTGTTTTTCTTTTTGTACCAGGCTGCACTGGATTTGCTCTTAGTTAGAGGAGATTATCGGACTTCCTGCCACCCACTAAGTGACTATCACTACACAGGTATCGAAGTGGAAGAATCCATACATCCAGTGTTTTCACAGTATTTTGCAGAGCTCTGCAAAGTCATCTATCAAAAATTTTTTATCTGTCATCCCTCACACCAGGGTCTGACCACTGGACTGCTCAGGAGATGAGACTCTTCCAGAAAGCTCTGCACAATCAGACCAAGGATTTTCAGTTAATTCATAAAGCAGTAAGACCATCAAAAGGCCATAAAGCTGGTGTTACTTAAGTACTTCCCCACTCACAGTAATGGATTTTATTTTTGGACAGTTGCAGACCAAATCGGTGGCCCGGTGTGTGGAGTATTATTACACCATGAAGAAGCTGAAGAAGTTCAAGCAGCGATGTAGAGGAATAGAAAACACTGATGGAGCTGGAAAGAATTCTGTAGGTTTAATATGATTAAGAAATAGGCTTTTTATGTATGCATTGTATATATGTATGTATGTATGTATGTATGTATGTATGTATGTAATCTAGTCTAATTGTAGCATATGAGAAAGTGATTGCTCTTGCTTGAGCTTACTGTAAATCAACACTTTAAAACATTGGGTTTTAGGAGTCTCGCAGTGTCACAGACGAGCAGTATGATGATAAAACTGGAGCCAGGAAATCTTTAAACACACCAAAGGAAATGCTTGTCTGCCGTTCTGCCAAAAACGGGGAACATACCTGTGAGGAGTGTGGCAGGTCAGGAAATGCAGGAAATTCTGCTGTACATTTTCTAATCTAGTATATGTTTTCTTTTGGTGTCATGAGGTTAATTATATATACACTACCTCAGAACATGGAAATTATTTTTCAGGTGATTATGAGTCACAGTGCTCATATGAAAACCCATCAGCAGCAGTAGGAGAGAGAGAGATTTTTATCAGGAGGCAAGGTTAAGGAGCAAACAGGTTAGAGGTCAGTTGGAGTCTTACCAATGTTACAAAGATCTGTCCCCATACGGACCAGCAGAATAGGGCTTCGGTTTGATCTGAATCCATGATCCTAAAGTTAAATCAAAATATGTTCGAATGTAATGATGTCAGTGTAATCAACAATATTTTGAAAAGCCATGTTATTAACAATGTGAATAGTTAAAAGGACCTGTTTTTGTTCAAACATCCACGGTTTTTAAGTCATAAATCAAGAGGAAAATGCTTGCTGTTCAGTACCAAGTTCTTTATACTTTTGGTACAGTATTTTGCATATTTTAGAATTTTTAATGTTTATATTTTCCACTGTTTTGAGTTAAACTGACAGAGCACCAGCTGAAACATCAATTCACAAACAGCACTTCTCATACCCCTACTTGTTTGATCCCTGTCTGTTGTGACAGAAGTCATTTTTTCACTTGAAACTGTTTCATATAAGCTTTAATTTGACATGCAGTTCATGGATTACATCTTAATCAGCTGTTACATTTAGTGAAAATAACTAATACTTGATGTCACAAGTTACAAAACATGTCATTTTGTACATGGAATAAACAATAACTGTTGAAATGCATGCATGAACTTGGCAATACGTTTTTTGTATGCACATATTCAAAGCATGAGAAATGATCACTTTAATTAAAGGTACATTTAGGACTGTACCCTGTAACTGAACACATATCACTTACACAGTATTGAGCAGGCACATAAAATTTAGCATACCAATGAATACGCCAGAGTTACAAGACAATGATCATGCCATTCTCCAGAACTCCCAGAGTCCAAACACTAAGAAAGGTAGTGTAATAATTTCCTTCTACGGAATAGGAATCAGCATTATTTCAAATTTGTGATGACAATTTTTGTGGTCATTGTAAGTAAAACGTTTAGTAGCTGCGCAACTGTTAAACTGCTAAAAATAGTCAATCCTTATTGACTAATCAGGTTTATTACAATGACAAAAACCCAAGGAGCTTATTTTTATACTTGTCAAAAATAAAGATCGTGAAAGTATTGAGTTTAATACATTTTATACATTCGAGTACTTCGAGAATGCTTAAGAGCCTTGTGTCCATAAACAGTAATCACAGCTCTTCTTCACTTAAACCTTATTGTCATAGGACACTAAAGTCTGATACAGACTGTCTCTACTTTGGTTCCCACTCAGACTAGTGTTATGGTCACTTTCTCGATGTCCTGAAAGACCACCCTTAAGCTGCTCTACATAATCACAGTTTTGATGAAGAAACAATACTTGGTCAATATGTTTGGGCCCCAGCATAGCTCTCCTGTGGGCCACAGGTGACTCCCTTGGTGCAAAAGCACGATCAGCAGGAATAGCTGTAGCTGGGATTGAAAGATATTTTCGTGCAAGTCGGGCCACTGCAGGAAAACGATGCTCTTTGTTACGCCACCAGTGAAGAGGCGAGAGACTACGCTTGCACAGTGGCTCTGCTATGTAATTCTCCAGCTGCTGCTGGATTTCGGGCATTCGTTCAGTAGGATCCTCTCCTAGAAGAATGTCATACATACTTTGAGGAACAGGGCTTATTCGCATTCGGGCAGTGAGCTGCCGATCACATGTCACTGCAGATGACAGTCCAGCCACATTGGCTGCTCTTTTACGTCCACCCGTAGCTTTGGAAGGTGAACCCACAATAATATTTTCATTAATGTGTTCTGGAGACGAGACAGCTACGAAATTCTCATTCTGCTGAAGTTCAATGCTGTCACCCTCCTCTGCACATGAGGTACATGACTCAGGGGAATCCAATGATGCCACTGTGGGAATAGGTAATTGGTCATCCAATCCCAAAACAGCAGGTTCCCCTCCTGTCTCACTCTCTCTCACTTCCAAGCCCCTGTCTATATCTTGGTCCACTTCTCGGTCATCTGCATAAGCCTGAACAGATAACAGCTCTTTGACCTTGTCATGGAGCTTGCTGCGGGCATGTGGGCTGAGAAATCGCATCTCCTTGAATCTTGGGTCCAGGAATGATGACAGGACTGCAGGACTGTCAAGCAAAGATTCCTCATCAGTCAGTCTCCAGCGCTTCTCCATCCCAGCGCGGATCCTTTCCATGACTCCCCTGACCACGGGGCAGCTGCACTCAGCCATGTTCTGCCCCAGGATTCGAGACACACCTTGGAGGCATGGCATCAAGGAAGAAATAGAAGCATTGATGTCTTCACTCAGGAAAGATGCTGCAATGCGCACAGTTCTTAGCACTGGCACCAATTCATGTAATAAACGCCACTGATGGTCAGCCAAATTAGGTGCAGCTTTTTGCTCTTCCAGCACTGAGCTAACCACCCATTTAAGCTCCAGCAGTCTTTCACACATGTCAATGGCTGTGGCCCAGCGACCTGGGTCATCCAGGACCAGCCGTGCTGCACCTTTGTTGGCAGCCTCTGCTTTCTGATTTAGAGCTGCTGCAGCATTAACATCATGTTGAAAGTGTAAGACGATCCCACGTGCATCTGCAAGTGCCTGTCTGACAGTCTCTACGTAAAGGCCCTCCTGGACGCAGATTTTGAGAGCTTCCCCTACACAAAGAAGTGGTTCCCAGCCCTCTGGAAGGGATTGCATGGGAGTATGACTGGGTCCAGGAAATTCCTGTTGATAGTCCTGATCAAGTGTCATGCTTCCCTGCCTCCTGCACTCCATACCCCAGGGAGTGTCATAAACAACACAGAACACATAACTCTCAGGAAGGTGGAATTCTGACAGAACGGCTTTTAATATGTACGCAAACTTGGTAGGCCCACTGTTGGTGGTGTTGCCTTTGTATTCTGGTATTGGACGAGTATCTAAAACACAGCGGGCCAGTTGCCAGTTAGAGTCAACAAAATGTGCACTGACAGTGAGGTAGAACTGGCCACTTCCTTCAACCCCACATCCTTCCACAGAACGCCAGTGTTCAGTGCAAATGGCCAGACAGCGGGGAGCAAGGCTGGTTTGAAGATGCTGCTGAAGGCATTGCTTGAGAATGTGGTAGCGATGCCACAGAAGGTTCCCAAGCAAAGAAGGTGATGGAACAGGATAATTGGGTTCAAGGCAACTAAGCAAGAGTCTGAATCCTCTCTCTTCCACCACTGAGAAAGGTTGCAGGTCTCTATACACCATCTCCAAGATAAGATCTGTGAAGAGACCTGCCCGCTTATCACTGCAACCCCTGGCAGCACCGTTGTTGCTGCCACCACTGTTGTTGAGTGTGGTGTTAAGCTCGTCTGGGGAAAATCTGTAAGTTGGTTCTATATCTTGGCTGGGAATGGAATTAGCATTTGAAGTGCCAACTCCTCCTGCAGAACCAGGGACAAATGTAGTGCAGCTATGTTTGGCTTCAGCTGCCTCGGCTGATAGTTCTTCATGCTGCTCCTCTTTGACAATAACAGGTACCACCGGCTGAAAAGACCCTGTCGGCACATCCACTGCCGCATTAGCCGTTGGGAATCTGCCATTAAGTAAAGTGGATGGAGCCATGTGTTGACGTAATGCTGAGGGGTTTGGGACATCGGCTGTGTTGGGAGGTGGAACTGCTCCATCACGAATGCTGTGCTTTCGTCCCAGATGTTCTCTCATCGATGTGGTGCTGTTGTGAAAGGACAGCTGCCTCTTGCAGTGGTTGCACTCAACTCGATGCATACTAAGCTGGGTGTAGTGGTCCCACACTTTGGATGTGCGACGTTCTGAGAAAGGTAACACGCGATCCATTCTTCTCCTCAGAGTTGGAGTGCCAAGACTACCTGGCCGCCTTCGACCCGGGAACTCCATGCGTATGGCTTTAGTTTTGGTTTGCTAGAAGAGATACAAAGAGTTAACTGTGTATACAGTCTACAGTAATAGTCTCCACACTTATTACAATCATGACAAGTTTTTTCCCCTAAAAATTGTTCTGCCAAAATAGAATGAATGAGTGGTGTTTCATGTATACAGGATGTTGTATGTTAATTCCAGACATAACAGTGGCTGTAATAATACAAATGTAGTCTAAAGTTAATTTAAACACCATGGTTAAATTATTATAAAGTCATGTTTTATTGTAAATAACTTTACTTCGATGTTCTTCCGGGCTAACGCTGCAACATTTAATTCACGTAACAAATCGCGTGCCAATTCCACGTAAACCGTGCGTCCCTGCGTCACACTCTAGCACGTACACGCTAAGTGCGTTTGCAATCACGTCTCAAAATACTGCATTCAAAACAAACAAACAAACAAACAAACAATACCCAAAGTGTGAAGTTTACAACATCAGAATTCCAAAACGGCCTCCTTTCACATTTTACAACCTCTACACCGGAAATACTTCCCCGTGGTTGCTGATAGAGGAGCGGTGTAAATTATACAACAACAAGAAAAACGGAAAGTCTCCGAAATGCACACGTGTGTTCAAACACGTGCGTGTGCTCGACATACACTTCATACAGCGCCTCCTAGCGCATTAGACGTGCTACGATATGCATTAACAATATATTACTTATATATA